>CABEEJ010008755.1:0-22156 GCA_901482245.1 Timema douglasi
GTTGTATTATGTCTCTACTGCTGTTAGTGGTATTCAAAAGGAGTTGTATTATGTCTCTACTGCTGTTAGTGGTATTCAAAAAGAGTCGTGTTGGGAGTGATAACATCAGAATATTGTTCCAAAATTGAACTTACATTTACTTTTTCTAGTTTTACTAGGAAATGATCGCTAGGATTACGTTTCTTGTTAAACGCCACCTAACATGGGGCAAAAATCCAAAAGAAACTTCCCTTTGGGACAAATTAACAATGGCCCTAGAGTCGGCAAGGAAATCAACTACTAAAATTACATCATAGGATAAACCCATAACAACAAACAATGGGGTTTTCCACGAGAATCTACCAATCTTAATTGGAACGCTAACTCTCTTATTGACCACCAGAGAACGAACATTACCAATAGCATAAGCTTTAGGAAGAATATTTAAAAAAATAATATCTTTAGAATTTTGAAGAGAAGTCAAAAAATCTGAATTAATAAATGAAGCACTTTCCCCAGTGTCTAACAATCCTAAACAGGCCTGAGAACTAACATAAAGATCGGTAACAGGGGAAGGTGAGCATGGATAATCGCTTTTCTCGGCAGACCCATGGATCTTACGGCGCGCTACTAGTAGAGTAGGACACCTACTCTGAAAATTCCCTAATTTCTGACATTTGAAACAGCAAATTTTAGGTAAATCCCTGTTCTCTAATTTTCTCGGGCCAGTGTGGTTCTGGCCCACAAGTTTGGCTGCCAGAAACTCACTTTTTGAAAGTAATGAGCCCTCTATAAGGGAAGCAAGGCTATGGAGTTCAACCATAAAACAAGGTTTACTGTTGAAAACAAAATGGCGCCGAGATAAGGGGGACACATTTTCCAAAATAATGTCTACTACTTGGTGCTCCGAGAGGTTTAACTCTAACACATCTGCAGCCTCAGATACTGACACTATAAAGCATCTCAAGGACTTCTCAGGACGCTGAAAGCGTTGGACATAAAACCTACGAAAGTTTCCTCTAGCTCTAGAGGAGACGAGACAATCAATTTTTTTTTTGTTTTACTGGTTTCCAACTTAATCCTTGTATTAACTCTTCAGAAAACAATTGGGTTAAATAGCCAGAAGTCTTTGCCAAACAGAAAGTTACAAACTCTGATTCTGAGCCTATTCCCAGTCGACACACCCTGTCTATTTCAATGAGAAATGCAAAAAGTGCAGTGCTACCCTGACCATCACACAACGGTATGAGACTAACAAAATCGGCAAGAATTTTCTTTTGAGATTTGTCATTCACCAAAGGGAGTGACAGGTCAATTGGAGCCTCTGCCCTCACCAGTACTGGTACGGGATCCACCAATCCCACTCCTTCAGCATCGTCAGACGTCTCACCCTCTGTCAGGATCCCCAAGAGAATCGCTTGGAGTGTGATGACAGTGGTCTCCAAGGAACATTGTAGTCCTCTCTTTGACAGCTCCCAAAACAGGCCCTCTTTGTTGAGCTTGTAGACCATTGACGTAGTTAACATCCCAGAGTCACTTGCCACCTCACCTCCAAGAGTAGCGTCCATGGTCAGTTTCTCCTCCATGAAACAGAAATAAACAAGATTAATTTCAAGAATAGGTGTTCACAACAATTAAACAATGCAATAATGTTTTTCAACACTGCAGAGTGGTGCAGTGTACCGTTTACCATCCTACGCTTAAAAGCTAGAGGCCACAATAGCCTAAAAGAGGGTGAACGGAATCTATATATTTAATTATTTATTTTACTATCTAGTGTTTACAGGCCCGGTATCTTACAAACTTTAAATCCGGGCCATTTTCCCACCTAATTTGGACTTTACTTTTACACTTACAATATGAATTTCCTTTTAAACATTACAATACAGATTTTAGCTCTTAATTTAATTGAAATTCAACTACCCCTAATTCCATTTGGTTAGCCTCAGGTATATTACATCCCCGGTACCTTTTCCAAAAGTGCCCGGTATTTCATTCCTGAGCCCGCCAAGTGCCCATCAGAGGTAGGCATCCCTATATCTACCACCTGGGGAAGCACCCTATCGGAGTTGGTGCCCCACCTACTTTCTAGCCACCACACTTCCGTTTTAACCCTTCCTTCCACCCTTTACTGTCGAATTTCCTAATCTGCCCCCTACCTAGCCCCCCTCGTCCCTAATTAAACTATTTTAACTACTAAACAAAGCTAAACTAAACTAACTTAACTATTTTATTCCCATTACTGTCGGGGAGCTCCGTCAGCCCGATGGTACTAGAGGGCTGCAGGGCCATCTTGACTCTGAGGGCCCCTCAACCACAATCTACCTCTCTAGTTTCCAAGGTGGTGGGTCATACGGTGCAGGGAACTCCTCGTAGTTCATATTTACTCCACTAACTTTTGTTCATAAAACTAGAAAACTGGCATCCCCTGTGTTCTTCCGGACACTCAGTCGTACTGGAATCCAGTTCCCGGGGCTCGTGCTTGCTCCTCCCGGCAAGGATTGTTACAGCTTATCCCCCTTCAACAATCTTTTTCTCTACTCACTCACCGCTGAGACCGCACTGGTATCCGTGTCAGTCCCGCCCTCCATGTCGCTGTCATCTTATTTGTCATTGTCATTGTCAACCTACAGTTTTATTCGTTCCTGTGCCTCGTTGAATCTATCTATGTGGGAAGTCTTTGCTCTACCTGACACTTCCAGTGCAATCTGGTCCAATAGATTGGGTCTCTCAGCACTTCGCTTACTAATCTCTCTCTGGTAGTTCCTTTGCCTCTTTGGAAGCCATATTGCTGCTGATGCATGCCCATGATGGTTCTGTGTCTCAGTAATCTTTCACAAACTATATTCTCCTGCAACTTCCCTGCTGTGTTCCACAGACAGAAGAGTCTGTATGACCCCTCCTTTGCTTAGCACAATTACCTCGCTCTACTTCCAGATGTTCGGGATTTGACTTGAGGTAGGCATTAGTTTAGCAGCCCAACAAGGAAAGGAGCAATAAGGCCAGCCATCTTCATCAGCACCTCCACCTTTAACCCGTCCATTCCAGGCGCCTTTTTCTTACCCATCAGAGCAAAGTTCTTGACTATCTCCTCTCGACTAAAAGGTTCCACCTCTTCTTTGTTTACATACTCATCATTCTCCATCCTCTCCCTCAACCTTCGGTGCTCTTCAGTGTCATCTGTCACCTCATCATCTGACAACAATGCCTCCATTAGAAGAACCACAGATTCCTCCCAGCTGGTCGTAGTGCTGTAGCCCCCTTTTCTCCTTCAGGACTTAAGCAGACATACAAGTGAAAATATAAATTGATAAAGGAAAGATAAATTAAGAGTGATCCGAAAGGACGTCCAAAAAAGCATATATTATGAAATAATAAATACAATCATGATATCACCAACCCACTCAGCAGTGTCGTAACAAGAAAATATGGTTATTTCCAGGATGGTATTTACTTAAATAAAACCTGATTAGAAGTGAGCACATTGCCAAATAACGGAATAAGAATAATTTTATTTAATCAATAATAAATAGATATATATCTCATCCTACATAATTAAAGCTGTCGATAATTTCAAAAGGATTCATAAAAAACAATAGCTTACTCGGCCATTGGAATACCAATAATAAACTTTTTTTTTATAATGCTTGTATAATATCAAAATGATGAAAATCCAATAGTCAGATGGACTCCCACTAAATGACATAAATAGTCATATGGACTCTCACTATAAGACATAATTATATTCTCATATAAAAGGGACTCAAAAGTATCTGACTTTATTAAATAATGGAAATAATATCACCAATATTTCCACATTTTAAATGACTTTAAATAACAAAAATATAAACAGTACTGAGCAAAATATAATTTATGAAGTAAATATATGTATATTAATTTGGCCTGTCTAACGGACCTCATAGTATTAACATAATAAAAATAGCACCAAGTGAATATATTTAGTTTTAATTTAATAAATGTATCTCATACCTAAATGATTATGTTAACCTAAATAGTAATAGGAATATATTAAACATTTCCCATGTCTAAACCACATCGCAATATCAACAATTAAACAAAAAATAAACAGAGTACCAAAATAATAAATTTTATATTTAAAAATCTTAAATATTTGTCAAGCCTACATGACTTCATAATATCAATGATTTGAACAAGTGAATACATTTTAAATTTAAATATCTTAAATATTTGTCAAGCCTGCATGACTTCATAATATCAATGATTTGAACAAATGAATACATTCTAAATGTAAATATCCTAGACGTTTCCCAAAACCAGACGATGGTTTTATAGAATTTAAGCTAAAACAAATAGTTATGTACAAAAAGGTTTTGAAATAAAATCCATGTTAAACAGCCGAAAAGAAATTTTGCATTATAATGTTTGAAACATAAATTTGAAACTTAAATTTTATATTTTACAGCTATATGTGTCCCGGATGGTAATCCTGCCAAGAGTTGCTTGACCACCGATCTAGTGGCGGTATTTATTTGCTAGTGGTGGGGGTCACACATAAGAGATGGATGGACAACAAACGAGAGGGAAAGGGTAATAGTGTACGGGAAACATGTGACGAGCAGCGGACGATTCCAGAATAGTTATTTTTATGGCACGCTCAACACTTAAGTGCTTTAGACTACACACATTTTTCTTCCCGGCATCCTCTGTGAATATCCGAAGTTGATGCGCCTCCAGTTTAATCAACAGGTGTTTCTGGGAGAGAGGGAGAGCTCGGAACGAACACACAAGAAAATAGGGCATTGGTCAGCTTTCGATATCACTTCTGTAGTTGTGGTGGGACACGACTTGAACCAATATAGTGTCCAATTTTTTCTTGATTTAGAACGTTGTAGCTTTTATAAACGCTACAGTACTTCCATCTTCCTCTCCCTGTAGATATTTAACAGCACCACCTGACCAGCCGGCTCTCGACAACTCTGATTTCATTTGAGAAAACATTCTAAATTATAAATAAGTAAGGAGCAGTAATGATTATGGTTAAGACTTAGAAAACGAACTTAAGATTAGTAATATAAAAGTGAAAGGATATAATAACTGAAGAAATTAACAAAAAGTTAAAAATGATTAACAGGTTGTAATTGAATATACTTTAATACTGAAAAAACACGTTAAGCTGTGCTTTCAACAAGCATAAAATATGTGAAATAGGATTGAAAAACTAAAAATATATTAATGGCATATAATAATAATTACAAGTCAAATCGTGACCTTCAGTCAAAAAAATTATACATATAAAACATATTAAAATAATTAATATCAGACCAAAAATTGAGAATAACACACAGTTAAAATTCAAACACTGAAGAAAACTCGTTAAAAGAAATCAAACTCTTGAGAAAATAATATTAAATAAGGTTTGGAACGTAACAAGATATGTAAAATAATCTGTGTTTAAGTTTGGAATCGAGGTCTTAATCTTGTTCAGTCCCATTACTCCTTGGGCAGGTAATCAGCGTTTAAAAGAAAGCCGATTATATTCTGGCCGACATGTTTCGGTACAATTATACCATAGTCATGGCGCTGTAAAGTGAAATTAAAGACTATTAGAAAAGATTATGGGATTATAAAGATTATGGGAGTGAAAAACTACATAAACGTGAAAAAATTGATAAAACGAAAAAGGTAAACAAACAAATTTACCAAAGTCGTCATGAGAGTATAGAAGTTAATGTTATGACTTACATGTTGAGACTGAGCTAGTGTGTGGTTAGAACAGACTAAAATGAGGGAAACAAACTATCATCAAAATGTTGCCATAGCAACGAGAGTATAGGTGACCACGGTGTAACCAGGTGGTGGAGAAAGGCTAATCATAACCAAAAACAAGGATGGAGAGATAAATGGAAGGAAAGAAGGAAAGGACTGGTAAACAAATCTTCGGAACACCGTCTCGATCGGGTCATTGACTATATTGACACATGTAGAAATATCAGAGAGATTAGGGTTATTGTCGTATATGGACTTGCAATGGATTCCCCTATTTCATGTATCATGTCAGAAATATTTTTACAAAAATATGATCCCATCATCTTTAATAACCTAAATAACTTATTAAACATTAAATTCTATTGTAGCTATGTTAATGATATCTTAATTTTATACGAGCACAACCATAATCTCTCTGATATTTCTACGTGTGTCACAACATTCACACGAATCTCTCTCTCATAATCGAGAATGAAAATAATGGCAATATCAATTATCTTTACTTCAATATCTCTAAAAATTTTAATAATCAATTAGTATACAAAATATACAGGAAACCTACCCACACTGATGCCATCATCCCTAAAGATTTTAATCATCCCATCTCTCACAAACTCGCCACCTTAAATAGACTTATTCACCGATTAGTAAATATCCCACTCAATAAATCCAACTATAGAACTGAGCTCAACACTATTAAGTTAATAGCCACCAACGATGTATATTCTCACTCCCTAACCTACAAAATAATAAACAAGCAAAATAAAAAAATCAAATAGCATAATTTCTCAACCACCCTTACCAATGATAACCATAACTGTTCTAAAGAAAAAGGTAAATGGGTCAAATTCACTTACACTGGTACCGAAACCATCGCATCACCAACATTATTAAAAAGCACAATCTCAACATCGCTTTTTCCAGCAACAACACACTAAAGAAAAATCTCAGTAATAATAATTTAAACAAGAATGATAAAAACAATAAAAATCGAATTTACAAACTTACGTGTGAATGTAATAGCATCTACATTGGAAAGACAGGTCATTACAATAAAGTCCGCTTTAAAGAACATATCTCAGACTTCATACACAATAGCACCAAATCCAAATCTGCAGATCATCTTAAAAATTCCAACCATCAACCCAAACCAATGGAACAATGTATGGTACCCCTCCACATCTCTCACAAAGGCACCAAATTAAACAATGCTGAATTTTTTTTTCATACAAGCAGCTTTATTTCAAAACAAATCCATCATCAATGAACAATTACAACAATACAACCAAATTATAGTAAACTCATTAACTCATCTCCCCAAAAATATTAAAATCCTATAACCTCTGGTTATCCTGCTCTTCCTTCCAGCGTAGTCAATGACCCGATCGAGACGGTGTTCCGAAGATTTGTTTACCAGTCCTTTCCTTCTTTCCTTCCATTTATCTCTCCATCCTTGTTTTTGGTTATGATTAGCCTTTCTCCACCACCTGGTTACACCGTGGTCACCTATACTCTCGTTGCTATGGCAACATTTTGATGATAGTTTGTTTCCCTCATTTTAGTCTGTTCTAACCACACACTAGCTCAGTCTCAACATGTAAGTCATAACATTAACTTCTATACTCTCATGACGACTTTGGTAAATTTGTTTGTTTACCTTTTCCGTTTTATCAATTTTTTCACGTTTATGTAGTTTTTCACTCCCATAATCTTTATAATCCCATAATCTTTTCTAATAGTCTTTAATTTCACTTTACAGCGCCATGACTATGGTATAATTGTACCGAAACATGTCGGCCAGAATATAATCGGCTTTCTTTTAAACGCTGATTACCTGCCCAAGGAGTAATGGGACTGAACAAGATTAAGACCTCGATTCCAAACTTAAACACAGATTATTTTACATATCTTGTTACGTTCCAAACCTTATTTAATATTATTTTCTCAAGAGTTTGATTTCTTTTAACGAGTTTTCTTCAGTGTTTGAATTTTAACTGTGTGTTATTCTCAATTTTTGGTCTGATATTAATTATTTTAATATGTTTTATATGTATAATTTTTTTGACTGAAGGTCACGATTTGACTTGTAATTATTATTATATGCCATTAATATATTTTTAGTTTTTCAATCCTATTTCACATATTTTATGCTTGTTGAAAGCACAGCTTAACGTGTTTTTTCAGTATTAAGGTATATTCAATTATAACCTGTTAATCACTTTTAACTTTTTATTAATTTCTTCAGTTATTATATAAATCCTTTCACTTTTATATTGCTAGTCTTAAGTTCGTTTTCTAAGCCTTAACCATAACCTTTGATTTCTCCTACGCGTTCTCCTTGCCCTTTTTCGGAGACTCTGCAGTCTGTCATTCCATGGCTTATTACCAACCTTGGTATCACTTTTCACCACAGGTATAGACTTCCTCATGGCATCGTGCAGAGCACACGTCAGCTGTTTGACCCTCGTGTTGACATTGTTGACTTGTTCCACTGAGCTAGGCAGTATCAGCTAACCCCTCAGATTCTACCAATTAGCTTTGCTCATGTTGTCTCTCCTTCCTTTCCCTTCCCCATTTCCATCCACCAGCCTCCCCATGGCAAAGTAAAAGACGATCAGGTTATGATTGCAAACCATGACGTTGTCCTCAACCCTCCAACCTTCCATCATATCCATGGACTCGGCGTTACACAGAGTGACATCAATTTCGGAAGAAGCCTCAGCTTTCCCCTGATATATAGGGGGATTAGTCAGCTAATTGCAACCTCAAGCCCATGACCATAGATGAACTCCTCCAAAGCACAACCCCTTATATCTCTCCCAATCGCCCTATGACTATGCTACATGGGAGACTTAGCATTAGCATCAGTGGTAACTATTATGAGTGGCACACCTGCGTATATCCTACATATTATCTCCAGCTGGTCAAGATACGGCTCAATTAGATACCTAAATTGAAAACATAGGTTTGCTACTATACACCTGTCTGAGCTAGTTCACATTTCTACGCATGTTACCCACTGGTTACAGAGCTTTTCAATCTTAGTTACGGCAATTTCCTTTTTAAATGCCACTATTGCACTCATTGGAGTTTCACCACTAACAACAACTATAGTGACCACCGGAATATGTGGAACTTTATCTCTCAAGGTATAGGGTTCCTGAAGATACACAACATCGAGTCCCATCTCCTCAGCCAGCGTGCGGACTTGATGTAACACGGTCACGCTCCTCATTCCATTAATCTGTCCTATTCTAATGGCGTTATCCTTCATTATGGATAGTATGTGTGCACGCATGCCACGCCATACTAGGGTTAAACGTCTTGCGACCGTGTGCTGTTACAAATTGCCTATACGTGTTCTCCATATTAAAAGTTTCATCTCTCCTCTTTAAAAACTTCTCAATTTGTTCCCGCAAGCTGTCCACGTCCGTTGGTAGATTCATAGATCTCAGTTGAATTCTATCTAACGACCCGGCAGATGGAAAAGCGATACTGTCCCTCTTTTCATGACTCAATCTCACCAAGTGCCTCAGAACCATGTGTAACACTCTGCCAGACCAACTATTTTCATCCCATGCGTACGTAGTAGCTAGGTAATTTTTCCCCTCTTCAAAGATCTCATAGGGAGCTCGCCGAGTCAATATTACCCGTATACCCGTATCCGCTATAATCTCCTTCCGATCCTCAAAGTACTCCATAACCCCATCCATCCACAGAAGCTCTAGCAACGCAGCATCAGCCGCACCTCCACCGTACTTCCCATAGTCATCAAGTAGGCATTCCCTCATTTCTTTATGAAATAACTCATTCTTGTGTCTCGAACCACTCCAGACTCCCAGAACAACTTTCATGATTTGCACATGCACCTTCCGTGAGACCTCCTCCGAGATCCTGTACGCCTCAAAGAATAACATCTCCAGATTAATCCTTATATATATACTCATAGTTCCCGGTGCCTTTCCTGGCTGGAAATGTCTTACCCCTTATTCTGTACCATTTACAAAGTAATCCTTAATACATTTTGTTACCAGATATCATCTCTCGGATTAGGGCTCATGTATAACCTGTCTCCACGCCCCTCCTGCCTCAAGTTTGGCCTTACCAGGCCTATGAAGGACCCTATACTAACTTACTAACTACATCCTTCATGACTGGTTTGCCTTGGTTATCTCTTTCTTCTCTGTTTACAAAACATGTGGTCCACGAAACCCAGATGAGTCCGGATGTGACTGTCTCATACTCTCAAAGACACTACCATCCCGACCTGCCGCAACCTAGCTATAAACAATTTAATATAACACATAAATAGAAACAATTGCAATTATAAGAATTATTTGAATTATTTATTCAAGGTAAAGCAGAAAAATACATGGTCTCACAGGGCAACTGAAGAGTGTTGAAAAATATAAATATGTCAAAGACTGTACTTGCTCAGTAAATTTGAGAATATATTTCACAAACTCAAAATAAATTATTCATTCATATGAATTAATCTGGAAGAGACCCAAGTATAAACCAAAATCGTTAACATAATATTAAAGAGCTTAAAGAGCCTCTTTTAAACGATTAACAACGGACTTGGATCACCATTGTGAATTCAGACTAAACTAATTTAATTGTATGATTAAATTTAAATTTAAATATCAATCTGATATTTATAAATTACACAAATGTTTGAGTTCCCGACATAGCCCAAACATATGTTGGACTATTACTTCCACCATATTTGAAGTAGTCGAAAAGATCCCTACATGTTATTTTTTAATATGTTAATAGAAAATAAATAATAATACAATAGAATACTTGTAATTTCTCACTAAACGAATCGGTAAATGTTAAAGTAATTATAACTAATAAACAAACAAAAGCTTAATTACTTTAATAATTCTATCAAAGAAAATACGTCTACAAAATATTACCTATAAAAGAAACACTATCCAATTTTAAAGTTCAAACAATTATTAGTAATCACAAGTGCAATATCAATTTATGTTTTAACTAAATATTTCAAGCAAACAAAAAGAATCAAAAGATTATTGGCTACCTAACAACATTTCTAAAGATTACAAAGAGACTAGCGCCCAAGAGGCAAAGAGGAAACATTAAGTATTCCAAACAATACATTTACTTTAAAAAATAAATCTTCTAGCGAGACATTACCGACGCCTACACAGAACGATAATGATCACATAATTAATATAAGTTTCCAAGTACTCAAATAAATTAAAGGTCTTTTTAAATTTTAAACAATTAATTAAATATATAGAGTTTATACCTAGCCATCCCAGAGCGGCTATGTCCAAGTCCAGTCCATGACCTCTCGTGATTGTGTCTAATATAATAGTTATTGATGATAGCTGAACGCTAGCTATATATAGGTCTAGTTGATGGATTGGTAGGTGGGAGATTTCCTTACTAGGAATATGATGTCACATGGCTAAGTGTGTAACAACTTACGTTGTAACAACACTTACCAACTGGGACAGCCAACTGAGACAGCTAACTGGGACAGCCAACTGGGTCAACACGCGGCACTAACTTGACCAGCGACCTCCGCTCTCGCCAAACACAACAAGCCGAGTGAAGGTGTGTCTGCGCCTCGCCAGGCCGCTATGAAGCTGGGCCACGTGGTCGGCCAGCGACCAGCCATTTCCGCCTTCGCCGAAGCTTCGAGAATGTGCTACGTCCTTCGACATGCGCCTCGGACCTCCCCTCCCCCCTTAGTCTGTAATGTTCTCCAACCTTCCCTTCCTTCGATCCGCCCCCCTTTCTGAGAATTATAGTTTGTATAAATACGTGTGGTACCGGGATCTCAGGTCACTTACTACCCCACCGGCTTGAGGATAAGAGGTGAGGGCAGCGACAGGGTTTCGGGGGAATATTATTATTCTACAAAATTACTATTTCGGCGTCATGGGGGGGAATTCTTCTAAATTACTGTTTTGACTTTGCTATTAAATTATCTTTGTTTAATATTTGACTATGCTACGCGCTTATCGCGGCTGGAAGTTAGACCGTCGCTTTCTCCACCACTTATATTCAGGGTCTAAGCCCCATTTGTTTGTAATTCTTATGTTTGCCAATATTAGGTTTTAACCTGGGTTCGAAACCAGGCTTATGTTATTGTCAAATAGAGTTGATAGGTTTATATTACTTTGTGGCCTTGTGTCATTGCTATGACGTCACGTTTGCTACGAGCGCCAGTAAGATAGTTATATATTTATGTTAGGGTGGATAACTATAACGTTAAAGTAACCAGTTTAGGAACTAACCATTTTAGCGAAGTAACCAAGGAACTATAAACCAAAGACCATTTCACTGAGATCCCGGACCGTAACTTTGATGAGGTTTATTATGTAACGTAATTTGTTTTGATGAGGTTTATGTAACGTAACTTGTTTTGTAGAGGTAACATTTTTGTTTACCTTTTAAGGTATTGATTTCGGCGTTGGACGGAAAAGCGCGCTTCACGCGGTATTGAATGTTTTCATCACCTTGTTATTGTTTTTTTGACCAAATAAAATTGTTATGTTCAACCAGGTAAATCTTTACCTAATTTACTGCCTCTCTCACCTTATAGGGATTAAGGGGGGGGGTTGCAAGTGCTGACAGCACTTTCTTGTTAGCAGCTGCTAAACTTGGTACGTGCTCAAGTCACGTACACCGGACGTTTGGATAGTTGACCGTTTAATTTTGTGAGTGACCCGATAGCCGAGACACTCAGGGCCAATCATCGCACTTATGGATCCCTTTATTGGAACATGTTGTTGCTGCATTATTTAAAGCTTGTTAGGACTTCTCTTCATGTTATAATTTGGTGCTAACAGGTTGTGCTAGGCCAGAAGATATAATGTGTGAGTACAGCACATATATTAGATATTGTATGTGTTTGTAATCTTTTGTTTTGCAGGGTGTCTATATAAATTGGATTTTGGGAGAGGTAGTAACTTTGTAGCATTAGCTAGTATGCTAATGTTACAGATGGCATATTATGATATTACAAATATCGATATTATTTAATGTATATTATTAAAATCCTAAATTATTATTTTATAAATATAATAAATAAATAAATAAATATATTATATGGTGAAAATGACATAATATCATCACTAACAGAAGTATATCGCTTTACCCCACATTACATAATATGAAATAATACAGAACAAAATTAAATTCTTTACCACAATATATCTTAATAGACTTGAAGTAATACAGTTACAGTTATAAAAAAAATAACATATAATATAACATGTTTATTGAAAATGAAAGAAAACACAGAATGCACTTTGTTGATAGCTTATCAAGTATTTTCTCTGCACTTCAACCATGTAGCGTATCATCAGGCCAGCTAAGGAGTGACGTAATTTCCCCCAATATGAGAATATTAATAGCATGCGTAATAAAATACTCTTAGTACAAGATTAACAAGAATGGCATTAGTGCGCAAATACTAGGGTACTGTGTTCAATTCCCGTGATAACGTTGTCATTTTCACTTAAATTAATTTG
The DNA here is from genome assembly GCA_901482245.1 of Timema douglasi. Taxonomy (NCBI): domain Eukaryota; kingdom Metazoa; phylum Arthropoda; class Insecta; order Phasmatodea; family Timematidae; genus Timema; species Timema douglasi. The sequence continues at coordinate 13,242 of CABEEJ010008755.1, forward strand.
ATTCAGCTGTCAGGATTAATTATTTGGACAGTCATAACGTATCAGGTTGTGAGACACATGAATTATATATCAGTTATTGATATAGTATTGTTTCTTTCCATTGTGACCTCAGTACAGAAAACCAAAACCTTCTTTTATTTGTCGATTACTGTGTATAAAACCAGTGATAATTATTTTTTAATAATTACGTACAACACAAGTACTCAGATGACCAGATATGAGGAAACTTGTTTTGAGGAAGTGCACCCACAGTGTTGTGAAAGAAGGATGACAAAACCACAACAATAAATTACATGTGGAAAACCACTCTTGGTGCACCAGCTGAGAATCAAACCTGGTTCCTCTGCCACTGGTATTCTGTACCATTACAAACTTGATGTCTTAAAAAAATTTTTTGTTGCAGTTTGGTTTTAAATAGTCCTTGCTCCGCACGCGCTTTCTAGCTTTTCATCTCCTTGTTTGCTTAAATCGGTTTGTATATTTCCGAGTAAAAATTGACCTCATAAGTTTCGTTTTTACTGGATTTGTTGCAGAATATCTTTTATACAAATAATATTTCACAATAATCTGTGCGTCTCTTTCAGTATTAAATTTATAGCATAGGGATGATCCAGTTAATTCCTCTCCGCTTTGTATGTGTGAGAAATATAGACATTACGTACAGTCTAATAAATTTAATCCTATTAACAATCCTAGTTTGTTTTCTGTTTGAAGGGCAGTTTGTTCTTCATCGTTTACCATCTGGTTGTGACGGACTGATGGGCAGGGCTACTCGTCTGGATTTATGTAGCAGATATCACGTGACGGAAATAGATACAAAATAGCGGGACGTGTTTGTGATGTCTTAGCGTTTCATCATATAAATAATCTACAGTCATTTATTGGCTCTGTCAGGAAACAAAGTGTAGCTATTTTTATATAACATAAATAACGAATTGATACTCGATTGGTTAGTATTAAAGAATGCTTCTACCCTAAGATAATGACAAATAATTCCAGCAAATTGTGGTAAAAAAAAGAGTATATCCTACGGTTCAGTACAAGAGCAAATAACATGAAGACATTCTTTCATGCGAGAGAAGTTAATCATGTATTGTAATATTAATAGTCCTTCTATAATATTTAAAATTAAATCAACATAACTATATTATGGATAGTTTGATTTAAATAAGATACCTAGCTTATCTATTTAATAAGAATCGCATCCATATTTAACATACGCTTTCCTTCTAAGGTAACTATTTTATGTTTGATATAATTTTAATGATACTCTAATATATATGTTACCGTGAAAACTGGAAACGGGATGATTACCGGTAATTCACAAGTGATTTCCGGGATTATCTGGTTCACACTAGTGGATGTCGGAAATGAGTGATAGTTTCCAACATCCACACGTGAATTCCGGGATTAACTGCTTCACACTAGTGGATGTCGGAAATGAGTGACAGTTTCCAACAACCACACGTGATTTCCAGAAGACATTATATTCAGCCTGTGTATTTTGGAAAAAAATATAACAGCAACGATTTTACTTAACTGAAATTACCTGGAAATTAATAATTTAACCCTAGAACCAAATTCTACATTATAGATAAGTTGAAAACAGTTACAAATAATAACACCACAAATGTAGTTACACCCTTAAAAAATGGTTAGGCCACGACAGTTTAAAGTTATTTAGATTATGTTAGGTTAGGCTAGGTTAGTACAAAATTCATTCTCAATATAAATAAAACACAGCACAGCTACATCACCACGCCGCCCTTGGAACACGTGGTTTGTGTTGCTCAGATATATGCGCAGTGTACTCTTCCTTTATTTCCAACATACACAGCACAGCTACATCACCACGCCGACCTTGGAACACGTGGTTTGTATTGCTCAGATATATGCGCAGTGTACTCTTCCTTTATTTCCAACATACACAGCACAGCTACATCACCACGCCGACCTTGGAACACGTGGTTTGTGTTGCTCAGATATATGCGCAGTGTACTCTTCCTTTATTTCCAACATACACAGCACAGCTACATCACCACGCCACCCTTGGAACACGTGGTTTGTATTGCTCAGATATATGCGCAGTGTACTCTTCCTTTATTTCCAACATACACAGCACAGCTACATCACCACGCCGCCCTTGGAACACGTGGTTTGTGTTGCTCAGATATATGCGCAGTGTACTCTTCCTTTATTATCCAACATACACAGCACAGCTACATCACCACGCCGACCTTGGAACACGTGGTTTGTGTTGCTCAGATATATGCGCAGTGTACTCTTCCTTTATTTCCAACAAACACAGTCGTACCCTCACGATTACTAATAATCGCTATTTTGGATCTTTCTATTAAGGATGCACACTGACGAAAGACTGTCAGAGAAATTGAATTTCCGACATCCACGACTGTGAAACAGTGAATCCCAGAAATCCAGCAGTCATCACGTTTCCAGCTTTCCCTTTAACATATACGAGTATATATGACTTTAATGCAAAGATAGGGAAGGAAGAATTCCTAGGACCTACAAAAAGAAAGCTTTCAAAATGTCAATAATGAAAATGGAATATTATTGATACATTTTCTACTTCAAATAACCTTACTGTGAAAGGTACTTGCTTCTAGTATAAGGATATTCATAATTAATATACTTGTACCTCGCCAGATGGGAATACACATAATAAAATAGATCCCTTACTGGTAGATAAAATACGTCATCCAAGCTTACTGGATGTCAGGTCATTCAGGGGTGCAGATTGTGAATCAGACCACTCCTTGGTAGGAGAAAAACTTGGCCACGTCTGTCAGTAAATAAAAAGGGAAAGATAGATAGATAGATATGATGTAGAGAAACTGTCAAATGGAGAGTGTAAGAATACATATTAAATTGAAATCTCAAATAGGTTTTCTGTCCTAAATGCTCACAAGAGAGTGAGGAAAACATGCATCCAGAGAAACAGTGGGGAATTGCTGGGAATAATATTAGAACGTCAGCAAAGACTAGTGTAGATATCTGCAAAATGAGTAGTAAGAAGCCATGGTGTGATAACAAATATTCAGAATTAATAAAGGGGAGGAGGGAAACAGAATCACATTTGTCATAAAGTCTTAGTGTATTGAGCGTAAACATATTTTGCAAAGCAAAAAGGAAAGTTATACCTTATTCAGAAACTAAATGAGAGAGAGTATTTATAGGGTAACTTTAGAAAGACGGAACAAAATGTCAGATATAAGAAAATCAGGGAAGTTTAGTTAGTAGTAGTTAGTATTAACGTATATAGGAGACCTATCAGACTTGGGGCAGTTAAGTGAATGATGAGAGTGGTAGCCTGATGGCAAACACGAGCGATGTTTTCAGTAGATGGTATAACTAATTCAGGCATATTTTAATGTTCATGAAGGATCCGAATAGTCTGGGGGTATCGAGACGCATTCTATTGAACCACTAGTCCCAGAGCCAATTGTAAGTGAAGTCAAAGGAGCTATAAGTTAAATCTCCAGGTTAAGGTATTATAATACCAATTTTCAAAAAGGAAGACAAAAACGGGTGTAATTATTATAGATGCATCTCACTACCAACACAATGCTATAAAACTTGATCTAGCATAGGTTTGAGGAGATTGACATAATATGCAGAGGAAATAATTGGGGGTCATTAGTGTGAATGTCAACGAAATCGAACAACCAACAATTAGGTTTTTACTACTAGGCAAATATTAGAAAAAACAAAGATGGAATACAACATGGCGGTTTATCAATTATAAATAGATTTTAAAAAGGCTTATGATTCAGTTAAAAGGAAAAAAATATAGAAATATTAGTTAAGTTTGTGCTACTCAAGTTAATGTAAGCATGTTTGACTGATACGCGTGCAGAGAATGTGTTGGATGTCATTTATCAGATACTTTAGACATACATGATGAATTGAAACAAGGAGATACACTTCATCCTATACGTTTTAATCCAGTCTTAGGATAATGCAAGAGAGTAGAGAAGGGTTGACATTAAACGGTACAATGCAGCTGTTGGGTACGCAGAGTATTTAGCTTTTTGGGCAATAATATGGAAATTAGGCGAGAAGTGAACGCATAAAAGACTAAACATATTTATGCTAACACATAAAACATAGATTTTGAACGATAATTTTTAGACTATTTCGAGTAAAATATCATTTGACAAGATTAATGATTTTAAATATTTAGGAACAATTTTAACTAGTAATAAAAATATTAGATTGTAAATAGGGAAAATAGTACAGTCGAGAAATGTATGCTCTTGCTCGGTCAGTAAGTTGTTGTCATCTCACCTGCTGTCAAGGAATGTAAAACTCAGAATATACAAAATAATAATTTTACCATTTGTTATCTATGGATGTGAAGCGTATCTCTTCCCTTACATAATGGAAACGAATTCAGGGAGTTCAAAAACAAGGGGCTTAGGAAAATATTTGGTTCAAAAAGGGATGAGGCTACTGAAGAGTATCGGAGGTTACATAATGATGAGTTAAATACCCTAAAATAATAACAAGACATTGTTAGGATGATTAGATCCCGCCAATTATGGAGAATAGGGCATTAAGAACGAATGGGAGAATCTAGAACCATGTTCAGAGTATTGACAGGCAAACCCAATGGAAAGAAACCACTGGGAAGACCTAGACGCAAATGGGAGAATAACATTCTAGCTACAGTGTAATGAGGTGGGCTGGATAGAACTATCTCAAGATAGGGATAGGGTGTAATAAGATGGAATGGATAGAACTATCTCAAGATAGGGGTAAGTGGCGTACTTTTGTAAGTGTGGCAATGAACTTCCCGGTGCCATAGGGTAGATATGTAAATACTAGTTTTTAAGCCTGTCTATGACGGGCTGGTGTCAATATTACCAAACCTAACAAAACCAAACGTTCAATTTGTCCTTAAGTCCCATCTGTAGGAAATTTATTATTTGCTAATGAAGTTGCAAGGCAATAGCAAAAAGATCAAACTCAGTCATGTCTGACTGATGTTTATAAAATATGGGAACATTGTGTGAAAATAAATGGTCTGGATACTAGTGTTGCTTGGCGGATAATGTTTGCAGATTTAATCTCTTGTAAACATGGACAAAAATGACGTCATATATAGTGCAGACCCAATGAGTGATCTAATCTTAATGCTACTCAGGATTTGAGTGGGAGGGCCCAACACAGGCTTGACAATTTCTAGGGGACTAATAGAGAAGACATTTTGAGGTGTGCATTTTGTATGCACTAACAATATATCAGTTAATTTGTCCATGTAATTTTCCGATAAGTAAAAGTCACCCATCAATTCAACCAGTAAGTAAGCAGACACAAACACTCATTTCAGAATATTTCCAATAGTTTATTATAAAATGTCTTTGTTAATAAATAGGTATTTTCATTCGAGTGTTCTTGAGTCAAACTATAGTACGGCCAATCTCAATTTCATTCATGCAACCAAAGGCAGAATCATTAGTCTGTAGCCTACCTTGAAGAAGTATTCAAATATTCTCCAATTTCTTCGGGTGTAGTCTGAATTCACACAAAATAACTATTATATATTTATAGTCGTAAACATTTATAAACATAACCAAAATTTATAAATATAATTTTTTGTTCAAACTTCAAAAAATACATTTGTCAAAACAACACTTTAGACAACTTAATGTGAATATTAAACACTAAATAAACTCTAAAATTATTGATCGGATCTATTTCCAATGCTGTTTTTCACCCAATCTGTTCAACTTGTATTGCGAGTGGCTGGTCAGGGAAGCCCTGGAAGGGCGTGGAAATTTCAGGATAGGAGGACGTGTCATCGACACAACAAAATACTCATATTATCCAGCATTGCTCTCCAAAAATAAAGAAGAGTCGCCAGAAATGATTGATTGGCTGGTGGAGATAAGGACAATATATGGCATGGATATTAACATTGAAATGTCAAACGGAATGGTGATTTCAAAAAATGAAGATCCACTAAAAATAAAAATTGAAAACCAGGTGTTGAAACACGTAGAGAGGTTCAAGTACCTGGAAAGTCTGTTGACAAAGGATGCCTACTGCACCAAGGCAATTAGATCGAGGATCACCATGAACAAGGAAGCTTTCAACCAGAAGATGTTACTGTTGACCAGCAAGTTGAGTTTTAAACTGAGGAATAAACTGATGAAGTGCTACAGTTGGAGCATCACACTGTATGAAGCAGGAACTTGGACTTTTAGGAAGATGGAAAATAAATAATTGGAGAGCTTTTAAATGTGGTGCTGGTGAAGACTTGAGAAGATCAGGTGGACAAACAGGTTGACAAATGAACAAGTCCTAAGAAGAATGAGTGAGAAGAGATCCAGTTTGAATGTGATTGTTCAGCGCAAATCAAACTAGATCGGACACATCCATATAAAGAACTGTCTTATACATGCATGCTTACATACATACATACATACATACATACATACATACATACATACATACATACATACATACATACATACATACATATATACATACATACATACATACATATATATATACATACATACATACATACATACATACATACATACATACATACATACATACATACATACATACATACATACATACATACATACATACATACCCGTAATACTGTNATACATACATACATACATACATACATACATACATACATACATACATACATACATACATACATACATACATACATACATACATACCCGTAATACTGTTGTCATGTCTCGCAGTACAGGGGGCCTAGGCTTAATTGAACGGGCCGCGAGGTAGAAACCATCTATAAAAAGACAAAAACCTTGGGGCACCAGGCGCCACCCCGTTGTATTAAGTCGCCTTGCTCCAGCATCCAGGGCTCTGCTGGAGTGGACAGATGATTTCCCTAGGTACTCGTGGGAACAACATGAAAAACCAATATCACAACCAAAATCAAAGCCAAGCGAACGAAGAGGGTGTTCGAACAGCGGTCCAAATGGGCTCTGAACAGTCAACGAGCAATACCTCCCCAAAAGTTGGAAGCCAAATTGCTCCTTTCTCCACCAACCGAGAAAGAAACAACTCCGTACTTAACGGTATGAATCACCAAACGCCAATGGAGCGACTCGGTTCGAAGATTGATGAGTTGGTTGACTACATCAAGGACAGGAATAATGTGCATGGCGAGATTAGGAAACTAACTAAGTCCATTGAAACAGCCTATAACCTGGCTCTCAAAGGCTCCAAAGCTGCTCCGAAGGAGACACCAAGTAGGACAGTGTCAGCTACGCAAACGTTCCCCTGGATTACTTCACAACCCGAGGAACAGTCTACTCCCAAGCACATCAAAACAACATCGCAGGAAATAACCAACCAATAGCCCAACTTCAGCTTCTGATCCGCCTACACTGAAAAAATCAGCAAAGGAAGCTACTTGGATGGAAGTATCTGGGAGACATAAGAAGAAGCAAATAACTCACGACGCAGTGGCTACACCAAGTGAAGCCCGAAAGCCACAGACGAATGATGGCTCCAACCTAAATAGTCACGGAAAAACGAAGAAGAAGAAACCACGAACAAAGGCTGTCCTCGTCCAACCAGTCAAAGAGCAAACATATGTGGACCTCCTCAAGGAGATTAAAACCAAAGTGAACCCCACAACGACTGGCGTGGACATAAAATCTATCAATCAAACAAAGAACGGTGGCGTACTACTAGAAATGGGCCACAAGAGTGGAGATAGTTCTGTTTTTACTGAGGCGGTCAAGTCAGCTACTGCGAACATCGACACCGTCAAATCCCTTATACCAACCACGACAATCGAAATCCGTGATGTCGATGGAGTTACCTCTGTAGATGACATTCGCGAGGCCCTCCTTCGTGACCTCAAACAGAGCGTGGAGATAAGACGTGCCAATCTTACAAAGATCATTCCACGAGGACAACGAGCAGCGTTTTGTGAAATAGACGAAAAAGGTGCTAATAAAATTTTAGAATCGGCTCGCATTAAAGTCGACTGGGCTAACTGTTGCATCCGCCCAGTTGTAAGAGTGAGGCGGTGCTTCAAATGTCTTTGATACGGGCACCATGTGCGCAGCTGCAAAGGCCCAGACAGAAGAAAATCGTGTTACAAATTTGGCGGAGAGAGCCATAAGTCCGCAGACTGTGCTGAGCAGCCAAAATGCTTCTTGTGCACACCGGACAAAGATGCTAAAGACGGCCTATGCAACATATCAGGATCGGGGGCCTGTAAAGCATTCCATGTTGCACTAGCTGAAGCTACAAGATCGCAGAAATGACGCGCGTACTCCAAGGAAATTTGAACAGGTGCGTGCTTGCGCAGAACCTACTACATCAGCGTGTCTTCGAAGACAAGATTGACGTCTGCATCATCTGCGAGCAACACTCAAACCTCCGAGATAGGACATGGTTCGAGGATAAAACCAACACTGCGGCGATCTGGACTGTAAATCCAAACAAGGTAACCACCAGCAAAAGTGGTTGCGGTGAAGGTTTTGTCTGGATTAAACCTCCGTGAGATACTTCATGACGGTCTACCTTTCACCTAATGAAGGGATTAGTGTGTTCCACCAAAAGCTGGCTAGCATCGAAGACGCTATTAGTGATTTCAATGGCAAAGTCATTGTAGCTGGTGACTTCAACGCTAAATCTGCTGAATGGGGAGCAGATTTCTCAGACACCAGAGGAAACGAAGTCGCAGAATTTGCTGCAAGGCTTGACCTTACAATCCTGAACACTGGAATCACCTCGACCTTCAGAAGACCGGGGTACCACGAGTCTATTCTCGACATATCACTGGGGAACCCAAGAATGGCCAGCAGGATAAAGAACTGGAGAGTCTCGGAAGAATATAGTGGTAGCGATCATCAACACATCACATTCAGTGTTGAAGTGCCTTC
>CABEEJ010008756.1:0-22155 GCA_901482245.1 Timema douglasi
TATATATATATATATTTAAAACATGTATGTTTTTCTGAGGAAAAAAAGTTATAGAAGGTTTACTGAAAAACAAATTTTTTGAAACGTTCGTTTCCACCCATAGTAGACAATACGAGGAAATATATATGTGTGTGTCGTAAGGTACCATGTATTGTGCTCCAGTGACAAAACTGGCTAAGAACAACTTAAAAACTATCTTCTTCTGTTATGCACCACATCTTACTACAAATTCAGCTATCAGAATAGTTGTAGTAATAATAGGTAAAGGATGAGTAAGGTAAAATGTAAACGAAATATAAGCACTTTTTTTAGAGCAATAAAAAATAGTAAAAACACTACACACAACCGGGATTTGAGCCCCAGCCTATTTACCTTCATCACCATTAACTAGACGAGAGTGACACCTTTGTACACAAGTTTTTAGTAAAACATGTTTTCAACTAAAAATAAATTAGGCTAAAAACATTTTTTTAGTGGACTAAAAAAACCATTTAGCGTGTTTACATATTTCTTTCTGAAATCCTCATGCTTTCATTGAAAAGTTTGTAAAATCTCAAAGAGATTGAATGGCTTGTGAGTGAGATGGAATTTTGTTGCTAAGCAAGTGCAGCTTGCATGGAAGGCTTCGGAAATGGTAAAAAAAACGAGAGATGGGTGAAAGTTTGAAGGGCTGTAAAATTAAAATTACATGAGTTAGAGCGGGGAGGGTGGGGGGCGATATGTGATTATTCACCGCTATGGAGAGATTGTCTTTACCAAGTCCAAACAAAATATGAGAAAATAGGTCTTATGGACAGGTTGAGTAAGTTTTCTTCATAAGAACCAACAATCATAATATGTTAATTTTAAATTGTTTAAAAATATTAAGCAAATTTCAAATTTTCAATAATAGATTATTTGTAAGCCACCGAAAAATTCTTATTTACTGTGGAAAACTATTCCCTAATAGCCATTGAGAACTCAATTTTTTGGGCCAATTTTGAAATATTTTAATTTTTCTATAATTTGACATATGTTCGTAAGTAAACTACCCTTAAATCAATTTATTTTAGAAAAATTAACATACAGTATCAATGATCATGTAAAATAGTCCCTTGGTACCAATTTTAAACAAAATCGTTAAAGTTATTTTCAAAATAGGTCAAATTTTACAAAAATAAGTCAACAGTAAGTTACTCTAAAATTATTTTTCTAAGAAAAAGTTTTTGTTATTGTTGTAATGTAAACTAATTAACAGATACCCCTTTTGAAACAAACTGCTAAAGCCATTTTGTAAAATATTCAAATGAAAGAAAAACTCAACAGTAAACAGCCTTTAAACAAATTTTACCCCTTAAAACCAGTGTGCCGTTTTATTTGTCATGTCAAACAATACCCAGATATACATTTTAAGCAAATTAGTAGAACCATTTAGGAAATATTTACATTTTTGAAAAAGCTTTTAACAAATTTTTACCCGAAAAAAAACAACAAAAAATAGTGCTACTTGAAAGACCAAGCACTCCATAGATGTTAATTTTAAACAAAATCGCTAGCCATTTAAAAAAAATCACTCATTAATAAGATACCCTTAATTTGAGGGCTAGGTCAAAATATATAAATGATACGGAACTCCTTACGGACTTTCTCACTCTGTTGTTTAAAAATGGAGATATTTAATCAAAATGTGTAATTTATTATACATTAGCAAACCCGAGAACAAATTGCGCTATACATGCGTTAAACATTTTTTGATTCACGGTTTTAGATTTTATAATTATATTTAAAAAAATCTTTATTTGTATATTTGTAGCAATAAATAATATCAATATTGGGTCCCCAAGAGTCAACACTTTGTATTCAAATTTTGACTTACGATTAAAATATTCGGCATTTTATTGTGGGATGCACATTTTATGGTTATCGCATTACTACTAAATTTCTCTTTTACTAATTTTGACCAATAAAATAGGTAATTATAGACTATTGAATTTAAAATGAAAGAGCTAGGCCATTTCTGTACCAGGGGCAGATCCAGGAAAGAGGGATGGGGGCGTGCGCCCCTCTTTAAGAAATTAAATTAATAAAATCAATGTTAAAGTCACTACTAGTTTTATTGTCACGTAGTGCTATTTCACTAACCAGATTTAATTTTTTTAAGGGTGACCTGGCGGTCTAGGGGTAAGGTGTCAGACTTCTGTGCTGCGGTCGGGGTTCAACCCTCGGTTCTGGCACAGACTTATCTGATTACCAAACCCTTCCTTCACCTCTGACAATACATCTTGTGAATGTGGGGAATGCCAGGTCTCCACCGTGGCTCGGATTAGGATTCCACGTTAAACTGTAGGTCCTTCATTTCAACTCACAATCACCCTACCATTACACATTAGCGTAAGTGCGTATAACCCGAACTGGTTAGTAAGACGCGGTTCTAATAATAATAATAATAATAATAATAATAATAATAATAATATTTTTTTAAAATTGTTATTGATAATATTAAGATTTAAGACAATCACATTTAGATATTAAAGTGGTGAAAATAAGCATTAATGAAATCACCCAAATTTAAGTTGCGCGCCTTGCACCTTGTTGTACCAACCTAGTTTAGGTTTAAATTTATTTTATCATTTTTATTATTACTATTTCAATGATTAATAATAAATAAAGATATTAAAATAATTTATTTTTGAATAACGTGCTTTAAATAAAACTCTTTGAATAATACCACACACATTACGTGATAGTATGGCTTAGTGGTAAAATTTCGATTTATAATGAAATATAGCTATACTATACTATACTATACTATACTATAGAGAGGAGTTAAAGTTCGATTGTTCGAAATTTAAATAATTATTCCAAATGTTTTGTCTAGTTAATTGAATAGCTAAAAAACTATTTATATAATAATTGTGGTGATGTTTAAACCTATTTCCCTCTTATTAATAACTATTTGGTGATATTCTTATTATTTGCTTATAATACATTTCAATATTAATCGCTATTTCCGAGTTATAACCTTCATTAGAGGATTATTCTCAAGCTTAGCGTTACACTGAAAAATTACTTAAAAGATTTAATACCAAATTTTAAAGTTTATTTATGTAAACATTTCTTGAGGTGCCTCCTCCCCGACTCGATCCCAATTGGAGCACCCGCGTCCCTCCACTGCCCCCCCCCTTACGAAAACCCTGGATTCGCTCCTGAGCTGTACAAACATTTCCCCTAAGAGATTAAAAGGAAAAACATCAACTTCTTGAGAGAATTACTTATTTGCTTACTCTATGGCATTAGAGAATTATTGCGTTAAAACTTTAGTTTTGCGGAGAGAGAAAAATTTTGCTTCTGTAAAGAACCCTAAAAGTCATTTTCATGGGAAAATGAAAAGAGCCATTTATAATATTAATCAACGCCTGGATACGAATTTTAATCAAAATTGTTATTGTTGATTATGAGTAAATCGATTTTTTCTCTTTTCACCCTTTAGTAAACTGCTCTTAATTTTAGGGTTAGACAGACAGACAGGCGGCGTCGCAAAAACCAATTTTTAGGGTTCGGGGTCATGAAACGTCGACATCCATCAACATCTCGGGTTAGATTTTTTTGACGGTCGTAATACTTTAAAGTGTTGGAAAGGTTAATATTTAAGGATAGCTTGAAAACTATTTGTTTTATAAAAATATATTTCAAGTAAAATATGTTTATTATAAATAGATACACACATATGCAACGATAAGTGATTTCATATCTCAAAAGACTTAAGGAGATAAAATTAAAAATTAGAGTTTACGACTATGCGTATAACTCGAACGGGTAGTAAGACGCAGTGCTAATAATAACAATAATAGAATTTACGCATCAGATCGGAGCCCTTAAAGTCATTTTGCCGAAATATTCAAAGTAGATATTTTGTTTGGAATATTTATAAATGAAATGTAATCAAAATCGTTAGAGAAAATCGACTTTTTCTCTTTTTACCCTTCAGTAAACTACCCTTAATTTTAAGGTTAGGTATCCAATTCCAAAAAACCCCTCGGGGCAACCCTATTAAAACCAGAGATAACAAGTTTTAGCCTTATCGGTAAAATAGTTTAGGCTCTAGTCCGAGGTACAGATAGACGGAGATTCAAAAACAACTTTTTCGGATTCGAGGGGTCATGAAACGTCGAGATTCATCAATATCTAAAGTTCGATTTTTTTTTACGATCACAATACTTTCTCTACCTGTAAGATGGCGAGAAAATCAAAAAGTCTCGAGGTATTGACCTACAACATCTAGATACCAAGTTTGATAAAAATCCATAGAATTGCTTCAGATCTGTGGGCAAGAACTCAAGGACAGAAAGTTGTAAAATCCATCTTTTGGGACTGGACTCAAATAAAATAGAGATTCATCATAATCTCGCAGTTGAAAAGTTTCATGACTAATACTTTCTTTTGATATGAGATTTTTTTAAATTACTTGTTAGAATTTTTTTTATATATCTTATGGCTTAGCCCAATATGATATGAAAAAAATAATTTACATACCACTTAATTTAATATAATATTAGAGCAAAAATAAAAAAGAATTAATATTGATATTTTCTACAACAGTTTAAGTATTAGTAAACCTCTTGTGTTCACTACGTTTTATAATATCATGATTCGAAAATTAAATTAAGATTTGGATTCGATATTCGGATTTGTGACTTATTTTGTTTTAGCGGTCGAATGGTCTAATACGTTAATCTCACAATATAGTGGACTGTTAACGACAGGGAGATCGGTGTTCATATCCTGTTCAAATAAACTGGGGCAGTTTTTTCTTAAATGGTTTTCCACTCTTTCTTCCTAGCAAATGTTCGTACTGCTCCTCTTACTTAACTCAAGAGGTGCTAAAAAAAAGTCTCAAAACATATTTCAGGTTTGCGAGTTTCAGAGCTCAGCTATCAGCATGTGCACTAAAGATCTATTGTATGAGAACAATAGATTACTGTTATAATAGAACTAGAACAATCATTCTATTGACCATGATTGTACAAACAATAAATACAATACAAAGTTTGTTTGAATTGGTTTACATCTCTAAATCAACAAATTACAGTATATCAGATTTCAAGTTGAAATTAAGAACAAAAGTTGTATGCATTTCTCTATCTTATGTGAATGTATGTATGTATGTATGTATGTGTGTGTGTGTGTGTATGTATGTACAGTAGCCCCATGGCTTCTTTGGTGCTGACTGACAGCTCACAGCTTTGAAAAGTTACCAGACCAAATTATGTATCCCTACGCCGAACCATATGGTCTGCAAAATCATGTGTTTAGCAGCTGTCACTTCTGACAGTCAACATTTAGGTATATGCCTAAATATTGACTGTCAGAAGTCAGCTGTGAGCTGTCAGTCAGCACCAAAGAAGCCATGGGGCTACTGTATGTATGCACATACATATACACACACTATGGATGGGTCGGTTCTTAGTTATATATTATCCCTCTCATTATTCCCATATGACACTCTCTTATGTTAGTTTTGCAATGCCAACTATCGGCTGTCGCCTTTAGACATTAGAAGTTCAATTAACCTGGTTAGTCCGACACCTTAACTCGTTCGGTAACGTGTCTGCCTAGTAAGCCGAGGAGCACAGGTTCAATTCCCAGCAGAGACTAAAGATGTATTGTTGGTAAATGTGAGTTTCTCCTTACAAAGTAATGAATTAACGGATGAGTTTGTGGTGTTGGGTGTGTTCTATATTTAAGTTTGTTTATAAGTCATGTGCTGATATAAAAATCAATCGGTGCCTTAAGTTCACCTTAAAGAGGCCTACCTAAAATTTAAAAAAGCTAAGCAAATAATATATACATAATTAAATTTTAATCCCAAATTAAAAGTTTTCCCCTTTAATTTCGTTGCACATTCTTGACATAAAAACAAATAAATGGTGAGAACTAGCCAATTGTGGTGAAAAGACAATAACAAATAAATTAAAATGTTATTGATGAGATTTTGCAACTGTACACTTGCCTGGAGAGGGGTGACTCAAAATCAATAGTGTGTATCGAGTCGCAAAATTTCTGTCACCTGGCCTGTTATCAACAAATCTGTATTCAATCAATCTAAAGAGTTAATTTATTGGTTTGAATATTTTAAAATATGTATTAAAATCAGGGTGTCTAAATGAAATACTTTTCGGTTTTGGTTCCTGTTCTTCGAACAACATTTTAAAATTTCCGGTCCGGTTTTAGAAAAATTAATGTTCCTGTTATTTATGGTTCTTGAATAAAAATTCATATTTACTATTATTAGGTTACCATTAAAAAATAAGGGAAAATTGTATTTTAAAACCAAGTTTCATAAAGAAGGACATTAAATTAAATATAATTTTTTATAAAAAGCAAGAACCTTTATTAACGATCTCGGTCTCCAAAGAAATTTACTTTTTGGGTTCCTTTTTTCAGTTCTGGTTTCTTAAAATAACTGTTAATTTAAATTATCGATTGTGGTTCTGGTTCGACTCCCTGATTAAAAGGAATATCAGATGAAATATTTTCTTACTAACAATTAAAACTACTGCCACTTTCTTTTAGCACAACAGCTTACTACCTGTTTGGGTTATACTCATATGTACTAATTGTGCCAATGTATTAGGGATGAGAAAGGTTTAGGTGACCTGGCAGTCTAGGGGTAAGGTGTCAGACTTCTATGCTGGCGGCCGGGGTTCAATCCTCGGTCCCGGCATAGATTTATCTGATTACCAAACCCTTCCTTAACCTCTGACAAGACATCTTGTAAATGTGGGGAATGCCAGGCCTCCACCGTGGTTCGGATTCTACGTTAAACTGTAGGTCCTCCATTTCATCTCACAATCACCCTACCATTACACATTAGCGTAAGTGCGTATAACCCGAACGGGTAGTAAGACGCGGTGCTAATAATAATAATAATAATAATAATAATAATAATAATAATAATAATAATATAAGTGGGTAGATGTAGTCAGTGAAATTACATTCAAAATGTATGATTAGGCTTTACTTCAGGTCGAAAAACATATTGTCAAGTGTAAACAATTAACATGAAATTAAAAATGCATCAACAACTTGACCCTAAACAAGTTGCAGACAAGTCTAAAATAAATGTATACACGTTAAAAAATGTTGTTACAAAAATTATTTTGAGATGTACAATATGGCATAGCCAAAACAATGTTTCCTTCAAACATGTTGAGAGGTAAAACTATACAATATAATCCATGGTTAACATCTGCCAAAACACATTCTAATGGGGCAATTGGGTATTGTTGTTACAAAGACTTTTAGATATCTAATATAGTATGGATTGAAAAGTTGTTTCTCATGTACAGGATGCAGGGGGCGTTGCATCTCATAATTCCCCTGGTCTTGACGGTGTCCCTCTGCAAGAGCCTTATTCTCGGAAGCGTGAGACCTGCCAACTTCACCCTGCTACACGAACCAGAAAACACACAGGTTTCTTTCGGTCAACTCGAGGTAAACCACTACCTTCAGCGGCAACCCGGACCCCAGCAGTACCGGAACGACTCCCTGTTCTACGCGGACGGGCCCTTGTTCAAATGGCTGCCACCTGGCGGAAGAGGGAAGAGGTACGTCACCGCTGAGGAGACCAAGCAAAGCAGTTCAGAGAAACAAGAGGAGGGTTTATCGGGTCTCTTCGACAGCCAAGGTCAGGAGGATTTGGTCAGGGGGAAGCGAAAAGGTTTGGCTAGGGGTGAGGGATACGATGGGGTGCCCCCGATCACATTTGAGTTGATCCAGGCGTGCAGAGGAGCACGCCTTGACTGGCCGCCTTGCAATTTGTTCTTCTCGTACCCATGGTCTGTCTACGAGGTGGACGACAAAGACGAGGGAAATACCGAGCTTAAGGACGAAGACAAATGGCTCCCAGACTCAGAGGAGGACACCATTTCCCTACAGGGTAACAGCGTGAGCGTCGACCCGAATCCCCGCAGTAAGAGAAGCAGCCCGTTGGAAAGAAAGCGAGAATTAAATGCTTTCAGGGAGTGGGATGACGAATCGATATCCAAGTTTTCAAATTGGTTCAGGAAAAGAGGTCAAAAGTTTTTCAGCTGGGGTGGGAAAAAAAGCCCAAAACTTTTCGACTCGGGTGGAAAAAGGGATCCAAGGTTTTTCAGCTGGGGTGGAAAAAGGGACCCAAGGTTTTTCAGCTGGGGTGGAAAAAGGGACCCAAAATTTTTCAGCTGGGGCGGAAAGAGGGATCCAAAATTTTTCAGCTGGGGCGGAAAGAGGGATCCAAGGTTTTTCAGCTGGGGTGGAAAAAGAGACCCCAGGTTTTTCAGCTGGGGTGGAAAACGGGATCCAAGGTTTTTCAGCATGGGGTGGGAAAAGAGACCCAAAATTTTTCAGCTGGGGTGGAAAAAGGGATCCAAGGTTTTTCAGCTGGGGCGGGAAAAGAGACCCAAAGTTTATCAGTTGGAATGAAAAAACAAATTTAGATATGGTTCAGCCTGCCAGTAAAAATAATTATAACCATATCCTCTCTTTCAAAAAGACAGTTTCAATACCGGATGCAAAAGGAATCAAGCAAGTATTTCCCAATCAAAGAGGAGAAATAATCCCTTTACACCTCACCTATTCTGAAAAAAATGACAAGTCAGATCAGATGCTGCCAACTGATGAAATGAAAGCCCTTGGTGAGACACGAGTAATGCACGATCATGATAATAATGATAAACATGTAGTGACCCCTGACCAAAAGAAAAGTGAGGAAGATGCCTTTCCTGATAATTTCCAACCAACCTTCAATGATGTTGGACATATAAACCCGCTTTCTAATCGGGAAGGAATAAAATACTCCTTGTACTCGGAAGATGAAGATGAGAATATTTCATTCTTCGATAGCGTGGATTCAGAATACAAGCGAGAGTTTCCAAGTATCAGTGAGAAGTGAGAAGAGTCACAAGTTGACCTTCAAGAGCGAGATAAAGACAAATGCAATATTAATTCTAGAGGGGAACCAATTCAGTAAAATCGATTACCGATTATTTATTAATAACTAATAGGAAATATGCTTACGTGAATTATAACAGTTAATGTAATTAATGCAAAAAGATTTTATTTAAAAATCAACAGTTAAAAGCTTTTATGATCTTAATTTTTATTAATCTTTGCATGATCGGCGAAAGTTGGAACAAGATTGATAGTTTTCTCAATGATATGAACTTATATTTCTATATCTGGTTATGCAATCTTTGCATGGCCTACAACCCAGATGCAGTGTGTATATATATATATATATATATATATATATATATAAGTGGGGTTTTTTGATCACTAAACTCCTACCTAGAAAATTTTGCTTGTAAATTCTACTTAAAAAAAAACAATTAATTGACACAATAATCGCCGATTACGATTAATTGCTGATGCACTAATAATTGCCTGATAACGATTCATCGGTATCCGCATTGGTACACCCCTAATTAATTCCTTGGGCTGATACATATGACGAAGCAGGCTATTTCCAAACCATTCCAACATTAAGAGGTTTGTCAAGTGGAGTCATCAATCAACCAAAGATACTTCTGACTAGACATAAAATTAAAAGAGATTAAAACACGTCCATGATATTTACTGCTGAGAATAGGGTTGGTAAATATTAAATAAGTAATGGCTTGCAGCTAAGCCAGCAGCATAGCACACCGATGAAGTTAAATATACAGTATCATGAATGTGTTTATGATCTTTCATGTTCTCAATGGGTTCACCAGACAAGACTTCTTAGGTGTTCTCTGTACTTACTAAATGAAAATAAATAAATAAAACTATATTACAATTGTAAATTTAACTATAATCCATAGGGTCTACCAAAGTATCATTATTTAAATTCACCAGCAATAAACTAACTTGAGAAATAAGGCAGATTTTTTTAAAAATAAAATTTAACATAAGTTAAATAAGCAGACAAATGCAGGATTGAAATTTGAAATGTCTTAATTAATGGTCTAATAATGTTGGCAAGATAACAAAACCATTTAATATGTTACCAGTAGTTGGTACGGCCTGTTGTTCCCTCTACCCATTTCCCTTTTTACATACTCCTTTCATTTTTAGCCTATTCCTAGCCTGCTTTAGTGGCCACGTCTCTCTCGTGTTTGATAGACTACCGATGAATCTGTAGTGAGGGTGGATTTTTCAAAATGGTTTTCCACTCTTCCTCCAAATTCACTAGGGAAATTAGTACATATGCATATAACCTAAACAGGTAGTATGATGTGGTACTAAACATATTATTCTTATAGTAAACCATTTAAGAAAAAGTTAAGATTTTTTACTGGGGGACCTAATCCATTTAGTGGGGGAGTCTTAGTCTCGAGTAATCCTCGAGGTCAGAAGGCTAGCACTCAAGTCAAAGAGTAGACACCTCTATTTTAAGGGGTTGCCCCAATACAGAGGTTCAGTGTCAGCTAGCTCAGAGTACTGTGGTTCGAACCTCTTATTGAGCTAGAGATTTGTTTTTCTTTTGCGGAGGATACCAATGTAAATTATAGCGATAGGGCAATAATGTAGGGTGTCAAGGTAAGACTGCAACCTTTCAAGGTGAACCAAGTGTGCATGACGTTTATGAATTAAAGATGGCATCTTTTGGTGAAAAGATCAACTACCAGTGTGTTGGCTTTACTTATCAGGTTATTTAGGATAATCAGACGTGTAGTGTTTTGGTTGTCACCAATTTACAGCATATGGCACAGGGCCCTTGCTAGTCTCGTTTCGAGCCTGGGTTGTCATAAGGCACACAATTTTATCAAATTTAAAATAGCGAATCCAAGTCCAAGTGTTGGATGAAGTGGGAGACAAAACTTTACTTTTTACAGCATGTTTCAACTTGTCCATGAGGTTTGTGACTAAACTTAAATATTAGGTAATATGTAAGGTTAATGGATGGGCTGTAGACGTTAAACAACATATATCATAGTTTAATAATATATATTTACAATATTCAAAACATTTAAATATGTACAGAAGTTTCTTATGGTAGAAATGTTTCTTATTACTGCCAGCATAGAGGGAATAAGCAGTTTATTTAGGTAGTAATGTATCTTGACATCATAGGGGATATTCATCTAGTTATCACAATACTAGAAAATTCAGAAAATAATTTTAGGTGAGAGACCCAAAAAGTTCCTGACTATAAATAACAGCTACAACAAATATTTAGCTGATATTAACGGGTGTAGCATAACACACATTAAAGTAGCTTCTTACTACCCTTGACAGACATTTTACCTATGCCATTGTCCTCTTTTGGCAAAGCAAAGCACCTTTGTACACATTTGTTAAAAAAAGTGGGGTGAAATAATCCCTTGTGAAGGACTCGCTCAAGCCAAACAACTCAGTTATCTTGGGGACAATGGCATCGATGAAAGGTTCAGCGAGTCAAATAAGTGGAGCAGTCCACTACACATATGCATGATTTTCTCATTATTCATGCAAAGCTTGGAAGTCCATTTAATTACTTATAACATATGCTTAGGGCTAAAAATTTGTATAATAGCCCATATAATTATAGACTCCGAGAATGATGTCCTTAATTTTGGTAGATAGATTTTATATGTTCTAAAAACTCGGTTCACTGTGGCAACATACTTCAATATTCTTTTAAAAATTAAGGTGATTCTTGAAACACATCTGTACTAAACAGAGGTCAGGTTTATGCAAGTATATGTTGGTCACATCTTAAAGCTATTATCTCTAACTAAAAAAACAGGACAATTGTGGTCATCAAAACAAGTTTGGTTTACAAACCACCACTCACTGACTGGTACAGGCAACAGATCGTTTCCCAATGCAAGCGGATTAGGTAAGGAACTTCATGCATGTGGAGTATTATCTGTGTGAATTTTTGTGATAAAATGGTATATGGCATTCATGCCAAAAGTACATACACTAAAAGACTGTCAATGACATTACGACATCATAGTGGCATTGCTTGTGGTCATAAAAGTATAAAATCCAAGTAGCTTTTTAGGGATGTTCTGGAGAGTTTGACCCTTGTTAAAGGACTAAGATTCACATATTGCTGGGACGTGATCTTTTACTCGGAGTTAGGCCGAAATTGTTTCAGTTTAATGACCCCAACACCTTTCCAAAGACTCACATTGGAATCAAGGATAGTTTCTTTGCTTTGAGGTTTAAAATATGGGGTTCCTTTTTTAACTGTTTAAAGCTGTTTATGTTAATGAATTCTAGTTCAACATCACACACGGTCTTGAGGTCAATCAGTGCACAGGCAAGACAAATTGTGATGTCACCATTTTTAATTGTAGTGATATCTTTGTTCTTAGGGCTGTGT
Organism: Timema douglasi; assembly: GCA_901482245.1. NCBI lineage: Eukaryota > Metazoa > Arthropoda > Insecta > Phasmatodea > Timematidae > Timema > Timema douglasi. Next base: position 12,314 of record CABEEJ010008756.1, read on the forward strand.
GTGGTAATAGAGTAGAGTTTATCAAATCTTTGGTCACCATCCCACTGTGGCTCTTTAAAGTGGCACAACTTGATGTACACGGGATGGGGAAGGAAGCAATGTTTTAAAACTCCTTGTCCTAAACTATCTAGCACAACCCTTGCATAAAGCTGATTTGTGGGTCCGAATTACTAAAGTACAGATCTTGATGTTGCATACGCACTGTATAACATTAGTCCTACACAATCTTGGAGTTGGCTGAGCATAGCATTGATTTGACTGTCCATCCAACTTTGAGGGTTTGGCAACCCCGACAGTATTATAAATTTACGGCCCACATAAAAAAGCCCCGCAACTGTTTTATTGCCCCCTCAACAAGACACCTCTATGAAAACCTCCACCTATCTGATTTAACAGGCCACTGGTCCCTGATGAAGAAGAGGAGGGCTGGAAGAGTGACACCTCTATGCAAACCTCCACCTATCTGATATACCAGGCCACTGGTCCCTGGTGCAGAGGAGGAGGACTGGAAGAGTGACACCTCTATGCAAACCTCCACCTCTCTGATTTAACAGGCCACTGGTCCCTGATTAAGAAGAGGAGGGCTGGAAGAGTGACACCTCAATGCAAACCTTCACCTATCTGATTTACCAGGCCACTAGTCCCTGGTGAGGAAGAGGAGGGCTGGAAGAGTGACACCTCTATGCAAACCTCCACCTATCTGATTTACCAGACCACTAGTCCCTGGTGAGGAAGAGGAAGGCTGGAAGAGTGACACCTCTATGCAAACCTCCACCTATCTGATTTACCAGAGCACTAGTCCCTGGTGAATAAGAGGAGGGCTGGAAGAGTGACACCTCTATGCAAACCTTCACCTATCTGATTTACCAGGCCACTGGTCCCTGATGAAGAAGAGGAGGGCTGGAAGAGTGACACCTCTATGCAAACCTCCACCTATCTGATTTACCAGACCACAGTTAGTCCCTGGTTAAGAAGAGGAGGGCTGGAAGAGTGACACCTCTATGCAAACCTCCACCTATCTGATTTACCGGGCCACTAGTCCCTGGTGAAGAAGAGGAGGGCTGGAAGAGTGACACCTCTATGCAAACCTCCACATATCTGATTTACCAGACCACTGGTCCCTGGTGAAGAAGAGGAGGGCTGGAAGAGTGACACCTCTATGCAAACCTCCACCTATCTGAATTACCAGGCCACTATTCCCTGGTGAAGAAGAGGAGGGCTGGGAGAGTGACACCTCTATGCAAACCTCCACCTATCTGATTTACCAGACCACTAGTCCCTGATGAAGAAGAGGAGGGCTGGAAGAGTGGCACCTCTATGAAAACCTCCACCTATCTGATTTACCAAACCACTAGTCCCTGGTGAAGAAGAGGAAGGGTGGAAGAGTGACACCTCTATGCAAACCTCCACATATCTGATTCACCAGGCCACTGGTCCCTGATGAAGAAGAGGAGGGCTGGAAGAGTGGCACCTCTATGCAAACCTCCACCTATCTGATTTACCAGGCCACTGGTCCCTGGTGAAGAAGAGGAGGGCTGGGGCACTGTCAACAGTCCAGGCACCACCACAGGTCCAGCTCGGGAGAAGGGCATTGCTCCAGATACCATGAAGTTTGTGATTGTTACAGTGCTCGGACTGATGGTTGTAGTCGATGTAGCAGCTGGGATTATACCCGCTACGGAGGTTGAAATGCCGCCAACAGCTTTCAGCTCATCTACAACAACCAGAATTGTTTATTTTCAACTATGCATATACACTCACTAAATGTTAGAGGAATGTGGTTTTATAAGAACCTATTAGCTAATGAAATGTTAAATTGTAGCAATCAGCCAATTTAGCTATAGGAAAAAATGTGGTTTGGTCTGAAACAAGTTAGAATATAGGTCCTGTGTACCAATGCAATCTCATTTTGGGATAACTTTAACTCATACAATATAACGTGAATTATTCCTTACAATTTAATCTTTCTAAAATATCTGCAATTTAATTTATTTTCACATTGTTAAGCATTTTAATACATTTTCTCATACCAAGCATCTGGGGTTATTGTCTAGTTTATAGTTAGAAGCAATAAGGACACATATATCTTTATTAAAATTTAACAAAGTAAAAATTTGTTGATTAGTGTACGGCATCTTCTCACTTGTTTTTTTTAAGCACCGCGTCTTACTAACTGTTCAAGGTTATACATATTTCTACTAATTACGCTAATGCGTTAAGGATGAGGAAGGTTGAATTTAGAGGAAATGTATCTGCAATTGGGTGGAATAAGGTTGGAAAGCCATTTTGGAAAAAGCACTCAGTACACCTGACCAGGATTCAAGCTCTGCTCTCACTATTGTCAGCACTCTAGTCTAACACAAGAGCAATGCCTTCAGAACAAGCAGCCACCAAAGCAGCTTTATCATTTGTTAAGTAGTTTAATGTTTCAAGGAATGTAATTTTAACATAATCCCAAACATTGAAAAATATTTCATATTTTTATACTGTGACGCAAAAAATTGAAATCAAACATAACTCACAAATATAGTGAAAAGCCCTGAGCACACTTACTGTGGATTCATATGTTCGCTGAAAATCAAGCGCAGAACAGAAAGGTGGTCACGTGATGAGCTCTAATCCAATCACAAGATTTCTGCCTCTTTGGTGTGAGCTGTTCTACTCGAGTTCATATTATCTCTACTTTGGCTGCTCTGACTGCTCGATCTTCGGCACGGGAGAACCAATCAAATCTCAAAACCATCCATCTCAAATTAGTGTGCATGCACTGTAGAGCTAACCACAAGCAGACAGCTTCGTTAGCCGTTGTGAGGAGATTTGAAATAACCCGTTAATGCAACGCATGTAGATCGATGTATTGGATCTTACTAAAACACAGCATTATAATTCGCAAACATCCATCAGGAAAATTATCTAATATATCTATCCACTAGAAAATAAAATATGTTGATAATCAGCTGTTTCTAGTTAGCGTTGCAATGCATCATGGGTCAAGTTAGAGTATATGAATTGCTGCACTACTCAAGCAGATTCTGCTTTCTATTTACAGTGAACGTGTGAATCATGTTTTATACACTTTTATCCAAGCTAATAGACAACCTTGTCAAGCTTACGTTTTCAATGTCACTCCAAATAAAAAAACTGAGCTGTAAAATGTTGAGATGGCTTCAGTATATTGTTTCAGTAATGCCAAATTTGTCAAGCGAGAGGTGAAGGGGAAGAGAATGAAAGTTGTTTCTTCGTAAAGCTTTCACTTGAAAAAATATTTCCGCTGCAGTGAAACTAAATATAGTAATTATTATAAAAATTAGAAGCTATAAACCTGCTAATGTCTGAGCTACCTTACTAAAAATAAACCACCCTTCATGTGTGTGAAACATAGTTATGAGAATAATCAGTTGCCAATCATGTGTTGTTGAGCACACTCAGAATTTATCGGACAGAGATACTATACAATCCGCATTGGTGGCACAAGAACTTGGTGAGGTGGATTGCTATAAATTATTTCTCACTCTCCTGTGATATGAATGTGAGCACACTTCTTCAAAGTTCAACCTCCGTGTCCCTGGCCTAGTAGTGTTACTAAATTCTGTTGGGAAGTTACAGGTAGTAAGACACACTGCTTAAAAGACAATAAAAAAAACACACGTAATTTCAACATAGTCTTACAATGATATGATTTAAATGATAATATTTATAATAGCTATAAATTTACTCATTCTATGGCATTAGAAACTCAAAAAATTCATTGCCGCACTTATAAAAGTACACCACCTATTCCTATCATGAGTTAGTTCTATCTAGTTCACTTCATTACACCCTTTCTCTTTCAGATCCATTCTAATGTTATCCTCGCATCTGCGTCTAGGTCTTCCCAATGGTCTCCTTCAAATCGGGTTTGTCAGTCAATAGCTTGAATATATTCGCATTCCTAAACTAGAGGACTTGATTATCCTAACAATGTCTTGTGATGAGTATAGGCTATGTAACTCATCATGTTGTAATCTCATTCACTCTTCGAACATATTTCATATACATTATATAGATTATTATTTAGACCTAAGAGGTCTAGAAAACTTTGATTCAAACCCAAGCTATGACATTTTAATTTTGTTTTTGTTTCTATGTTATCATGTCTAGTATGTTCTACACCAAGGTTATTAACAACAGCTTATTGTGAGGGAGAGAGTTTGGATTGCATTAACATAAGCTTGAAAATATGAACCTCAACAATTGTTGCCAATATGCCTGAGGGTTAAGACCATGTGACTAGCAGTGCAGTTATTTTGTATCAGCAGTGTATCGCTATATAAGCTAGTGTTTATTTAGTTTATATATTAGCATTTTAAAAATGTAAAACATAAGTCAGTTTGATATAAAACAAATTAAGCTGTGATTTGAAAAATATTGATAAATTACCATTTTAGTTTTAATTATTACTAATGACAATTTTATTTAACTCTCATCTTTATTTTATTTTAGGTTTTTGACAATTAAAAAAAAATAATGTAAAAATGAAGCAGTTGCAAACATCACAACCATAATAATAACTATGATGAATTGTCATGAATTTTAGGTAAGCCCCTAATGATATTACCTTAGTGTAATCCTGAAATGCCTACTAAATTTAGTAAGATCTGAGATTTTGTGTTTATCATTTAACAAACACCTCAATTTGAGATCCATGAATCTTTTAAAATCCCATTTAGAAAATATTCACAAATTGACACATACTAATTATTAGAGTTTGTATTATAGAGGAGAAAATGTAATCCCACCCATAAAATATATATTAAATCTGGTATTAGCCAAAGCGAATTCAATTTTATAACATGATTTCAGTTGTATTTATTTTAGCATACATAGTTTAATGGTACTGGCTAACCTTACAATATATAACACAAGGCTTCACAGGGCATGTAGGCCTACCTAACTTATTAGTTCACAAAATATGAAACAGTACCATATTTTAAAATAACTATAGCTTCAAATACCTAACATTAAATTATAAAATCTTGCTTGGTTCCTAATACATTTTAAGGTTTACTAGCGCTGTTGAAAATGTCTTTCCAAACATAGCTATTTTAATTGCATATAAATTTTTTGTTTTCATCAAATTTAGGGCTAACATAAAACACATGTTGTGTTTTGTGATAGGCTTAAATACTGTATTTAATCATATGTAGTGGTACAATGTTTAATGTTTTAATGTTTATGTTTTTAAATTATTTTTATTTGTCAATAACAAAGAAGTTTACTAACTAAAAAGAGTTGTTTGTAAAAATGACTGAACTTGAGTGATAACACAGAAAATACTAATTTATTTTGGTAACAAACAAAACAGTATTTAAAATAACATCTATAAATAATTTGGTTTACATTATTGATTTTCTGGTTTAAAGGTAACTATATTAGTGTCACAGTTTTAGAACGAAACATGTCTGAATAATCTGTCTTTGGAAGCTAAGTAAACTGGGATCATGACCTTTGAGTTAAAGGGTAGAAGTAATTTTTGATGGTGTCTGAATTCTCTTTCAAGTGTAATGATGCACCCATTACAACTAATGGGTGGATAAAATTGGCCCTTTATAACCACACTCTTAGTTAAAAAGTGTGTTTTACTGTAACTAGAATAAATGAAAGTAAACTGTTAAAACAAGGTGATTTGCTGTGTTATTTGTTCATTTACCTGCGCTAGTTGGCAACATTTATTTATGTACAGTAGCCCCATGGCTTCTTTAGTGCTGACTGACAGCTCACAACTGATTTCTGACAGTCAACATTTAGGTATATACCTACATTTTGACTGTCAGAAGTGACAGCTGCTAAACACATGTTTTTGCAGATCATATGGTTCGGCGTAGGGATACATAATTTGGTCTAGTAACTTTTCAGAGCTGTCAGCTGTGAACTGTGAGCTGTCAGTCAGCACCAAAGAAGCCATGGGGCTACTGTAGCATGAATATTTATTTTTGAAGTAAATAGGGCTAAATTTTTTGTTTGTAAAAGATGTATAGAAAACAAGAAATATAATTTGTTTAGGTATAATATGTTGGTAGATTAATGATGAGGGCGAGTTATATTTACCTTATACAAAAGACTTAACACAAATCGAAAACATGTGCAATGGAAACTCATCTTCCAGAAGTGGCTACCAGTTGTGTTGGATAAAAGTGTGCAAGTAAAGTGACCAAGAGTGTAGGGCGCAGACTATAAAGTCCACAGCGCTGAGCTTAGAATAGTTAGGATATGGGTTGTATCCAAATAGTCTCAAGGATCCTTGAGTTATAAACTTGATGAATTCACACTCCCCACGTACTTCCTATCGAAGACTGCATGGGCCAATTCGAACAGCAAAGAGCCTTGCTACATCCTTGGGACCGCAGTGCAACTACCTACCAAAGCTCTTAGAAACAAACGCTAAACATCATCTATCGAACCTAATGAAAATGAATAGCCTGCGACGTTTAAAATCAACTTTATTTTGTTGTTTGTGTCGATCATTTTCCCATTGTTTTATGAATAATTAAAGCATACTTGTAAATAATTTAATTTTGGGGATAATCAACGATAGGTGCAGTGAGATTCATCAACTTTTCCAACTAGGCCTAATCAACTTAATATTATGAAACGTGTTTGCTTTAGCCGCCTGTATAATTTAAAATGACGGGCAACATGAAATGTTAAGCTCTTGAAGATGAAAATAGAATAATAAAACAGTTGCCAGTCAAGCCCTGTACAGTGTGTTGGCAATCTATTGCTTGTGCCCTAGGATTCAGGGGCATGTGATAGGTTCATTGACATCCTTAGTGACAATTTGTACAAATCTACACTTAGTCGAACATGATTACCATTGCAAATGGATAAGCTTCATATCAACACGACAGCGCATAAGAAGAATTAGTGTGATTGGAGGATTCTTTATTTTTTTTCTCTGTCAAATTATGAGAAATTTAATGTTTTCTATCACCTATACACATGACAAGATTCTGAGGTTTCCGTTTATAACAAAACAAATATATGAAGAAAAATTCTTATAAAGCTCCCATGAGCCTAATTGGTATTAATTTTATGCACAGGTCCTATAGATCAGTGTTTCTTAACCTTTTATTACTCGCAGTCCCCTAGGTCTTCTAAAATATTTCCGTAGCTTCCTAGTTTAATATATTAATCATTAAGATTTATTCTAAAATAGTGGCTTTATTTACTGATTATAGTAACAAACAAATAAAACAAAACATAAATTAGTTTGTCTAAATGTATTTAATGGGACCTTTCACTGCTGTTGCTGTCACTATTTGGGCCAGTTTGGTTTCAATTGTATTACTCAATGCTATTCGCATGCAGGAGTTGATTTTGAGTCTATTTCGCTGCTTCATTTTAATATTTACCATTGTGGAAAATTCCTTTTCACATAAATAAGTAGGCCTAGAAACAAAGGGCAGCAAATTTTAAATGGTGATGAAAAACAGATTCAGATTATATGTACTATCCGTGATTTCTATTTTTTGTTCCTCCCCTCCCCTCTATTACCCTGGAAAATTAAGAGTCTACTGTACCTACAAGCGTACAATTATCAAATTCTTTCTTCCAAAACATAAAATTTAAGATAATTGACTTCAATAATAAGCAAATAACATTTTAAACTATCTTTTCAAGGAGCCCCAAAAGGGCCGCAGTCCCCAGTGGTTGAGAATTGATGCTCTAGATAGTTAACCAACATTTTTATTTATTCACAATGAGAGGTTAGAATAAACTAGGTTTTTTTTAGTGAAAACATAATAGGCCCTATTTTGCATCAATAAACATTATCACGCAACCATCAAAAGATTTCCTACGCAGTTGAGATTTTTGGCAATCTGCTCATGCATAATGCAGATGAGAAGTATGACCATCTGTTTCAGGTTATCATTAGAGGATATTCAAAGTTTTTATTAATGCTGCTGGGGTCCGGGGTTCAATCCTCAGTCTCGGCACAGATTTATCTGATTACCAAACCTATCCTTCCCCTCTGACAAGACGTGTATTAATCACAACTTGTGAATGTGGGGAATGCCAGGCCTCCACCGTGGTTCGGATTCCACGTTAAAACTGTAGGTCCTTCATTTCATCTCACATTAACGTAAGTGCGTACAACCCGAACGAGTAGTAAGACGCGGTGCTAATAATAATAATAATAATAATAATAATAATAATAATAATATTAATAAAAAATAACAAAACAAAAAAAGATTTGTAGTGCTTGTAGACGTATAATATGTAGGCCTAAAATTACTAAATAAGTAAAATCACAAATGAGCTATGATCTAAGGTGTCTTAACTGTTCTAAAAAAGTTTCATGAACACACCGAACGTTTCATTCTCAGCCCTGATAAGACATATGGCGGAAAGTTACCTGGTCAATTGGGTGAGCTCTAGATGAAAACAAAAATATTACGGTTTAGAATTCTTTGAAAAGGTTTGTTTTGTTAAAATCCTAAACTTCAAAATCTTGTTATGAGTACTTATAGGTGCTAGAAAATATATTTTTAATACAGTGGCACCGAAAAAAATCAAGAATCCTGCCCTCACTTCATATTAAGCCTATCCTCGAGAATTTGGATACAGCCATGTGGTTAAAATGGGGTATTTTGATTACAATTATATTTGGTGTACTGTAGTTGCAATAGGTAAACTATTATACTGTCACAAAGTTTAATACATTTTAAATGTAGGTAATGCTTCAAAACCTAAAAATAATTAATTGTAATGTTAATTTGTTCAAATTCTTAGTGTTTTGATTGTGAATAATAGGCCTAGTGCATTTTGATAGTGTTAGCAAGGAAAATTTTAAAAAAATATACAAAGTGTATGATACCCGTTTTTCGGCTCGACTTGAGTGTTAAGATATAATATGACTTTGGCAAAAAACCATCAAGAGATACCTTGTAGGCCTATATTATTTTAGTTAGGCCCCGAAAACGTATTTATGTTGTTATGTAAACCCATATTAGAAAAAAGATTAAGTTGACATTTAGTACTTACATTATTGCTTGTAAAATCAAACATAAACAACAACCAAGACTGACACCTTTTCTTATTATCAGGCAAACCAACCATAGATAAAGAAATGTAACCAACGTTTTATAATGTTAAAAAAGAAAGAATGAACAAGGTTAATAAATTTAAATACACCATACCCCGAACAATCTTTTCTGTAAATAATTAATAGCGCTAGTATAGCGCCTTCCCCCTCAGTGACACTTATTATAGGTACCGGGTTTAGACGATAGGGGCGCTAGTAAATCGCAAGAGGTGCTGCAGTGGCGAAATTTTGAAACTCAAACGTGAAGCAGTTAATTTTAGTTGATATAGTTAACGTGCAATATCACAACAATAACAATGGACAAAATAATAACTAAATATGATTTCAAAAGGTTAATTTTGGCTAAAGCTCCAAACAATCTTTTAGAAAGGATTTAGCTTTATTTAAAGCGAGCCACATTATTGATTTGATCGAATTTCAAAATGAAAACTCAACTTTTATAACATAATTGATACGCTATTAGCCAGCTAAACTTAGGCCCAATCTTACAATGTCACGTTAAAGTCCTCGTAACTTAACCGTTTGTAAAGTCTAACCGTTGGTTAAACTTAGCGTTGCGTTTTACAATACTATTTTTATGTGCGCGTTAAATTACGGATAGGTGCCTTCCATTAGTTCTTAGCGTTAACTTTCTCGGAGCGCTAGATTTGTGTCAAAGCTTTTGATTGGCATAACTTGACCATAGAGAATATAACCAAGTCATTACAACGTCTATGGAACTGTTGGTGATCCATTAGGCCATACATGAAAATAAATA
>CABEEJ010008757.1:0-22152 GCA_901482245.1 Timema douglasi
TTACTACAGTCTTACTAGTAGTTCTGTGAACAGTAGACCTCCCTCCATGTTATTATCGTTATTACAGTCTTACTAGTAGTTCTGTGCATAGTAGGCCTCGCTCTCTCCATGTTATAATCGTTATTACAGTCTTAAGATTTCTCTTTGGATTTCAAGTTTATATTTTTACATTTTGATCAAGCTAAAAGACATGAATAATGTATTGAATAGTACATTATATTCTTAGAGAATGACCGTTGCTAAGATCTGTCAATAAATATGCATACATATATGTGTGTATACACAGTTATATACAGTATACATGTATATACAGTATATATATGATAATTTTAAGAGAATAAAAATCACACCCATTTGAACCAACTGGGCCCCAAACCCTGGCATTTCCAAGCCCCTATAGAAGGTAAATGGTAACCAGGGTATGTGACCATGTGGTATAAAGCAGTACTCAGAGGTTTCAGAAGTAATTACACTTCCGTCCGGTCAACGTAGAAATGAATTCAGTGGAGCAAACTTCTAAAATGAAAAACTTGGACCAAAGTGATTTCCTGGCTAAGGGCCCCGTGAGATTCGTTTTGCCTAAAAGAGTAAGAGGAGGGGAAAGAAATAACGGGACTCCATTTGACTCCATCTTGTTAAACTGGAACAAAAACTCGTAGAATAATTCATGTTATGTAATCTTAATTTGGGATGGAAGGGGACGCGAGATATGTCAGTGTTTTTGGCAGTTTTTTTCATGATGAAATGTTTTATATTCAAAATTAATAAAATATTGCTCCCTTAGAAACATAGAGTTTAATTTTCTTCACGTGGTGACCTCAATAGTTGTTGGATATCTGTCATGAACGTAGCAGCATTAGATGGGAAACTTTATGCATAGTATAGTAATAATGATAATGCTCATAACAGATATTCAACAACCGTTGATATCACCATGTGAAGAAAATTAAACTCAATGTTTCCACCGGAAAAATATTTTATTTATTTTGGCCAAAAACTTCAAAAATAATTACCCTTTATCGGGTTCTCTGCACGCACAACTTTAGTTCAATAAACATATTTCAAAAACTACAAACCTTTGGCCCACCGAACAAAATAATGACCGGTGGCGGCTCGTGTATAGTCACTGCGGAACTGCAGAACCCCCTATTTCCACTTGATACTATCAATGACATTTAATATAATGTGTCGTTTTTTCTTTATTTTTGTAGTACAATATATATTCCTTAAGCTTAATGCCAGTACTTCAGTATCCATCCCCCAGTTTATGAAAACGATACAACAAGCTTTGTATGGAACTGTGCGCTTCACAGTGCCAGTGACGTGGTGTTTGACTGTTGTGTGCATACGCACATTGGAGGGGTTGGGGAGGAAGGCAGGACTGCCAGGTAGAGAGAGCACTGTTTCTCTCGCAGTGCCGGCTCTGACGTGATGGTGAAAGGAAGGTTTTTTTTACTCAGCGTGTGTTGTGCTTAAAAACTGTGTACCATATTCTTGAATGTGATAAATTGTAGAAGAGTGTATAATTAGATTATTATTCTGCTTCCAGCTATTCTATTTGATTCATTTTTTTTTTCGGTTAAAGACTAAATGCGCTTGCAGTACTTTCAATGGAGAAAAATTTCCTCAATTGTCATCCAGAGATCAAGGAGAAAATTACTGAACTTTTTGCGCATATTAAAATAAAAAGAATGGATTTCATTTTTAAATGAATAGATCAAGCTTGAACTGTAACAATTTAAGTTAAAGTAAGTAAAGAATTTTGGTTTTTTTGTTAAGATTTTATCAAGTTCCTGACTAAATGTTCTTTATATACATGTTTTTTTCCTCTTACACCATTTTAAAACAATTGCTAAAATTTTCTGGAGCAGCACCCCCACTAATTTTAGCTATGATCCGCCACTGATAATGACGTACAGTACATCTACACTAATAATATAAAGAGGAAAGATTTTTTTTTTGTAATGGATAAACTCAAAAACTACAGGACCGATTAAAAAAATTCTTTCACCAATATAAAGCTACATTATCAGCGAGTAACATAGGCTATATTTTATTTTGAAAATTTAATTCATTCCTCATAAAAATGTCGATAGTCCCTCATATTTTATGGTAGAGTCTATGATGATTCTTCAATATGTGTGTTGAAAATAATAATGCTGGGAGTGGGGGGGAGGGAGTGTCTAGTATTTAATAGTTTAAGGAGCATTCAGGCTCTCGCATTGAAGTATTTACATTTTCACATAACACGTTTTATAAAATCAAATAGAAAAAAAATAAACAATAGGTTTAAAATAAAAAAACAACACTTTTAATGAGCTTAAACCTCTTTTAAATAAGATTTAAAAAAACATAAAATTTAGTAAAAATACTTTAAAAAATTAAAACACAATTAGAAACTGTTATGAGAGAAAGAGAGAGATAGAAAGAGAGTGAGAGAGAGAAAGAGAGAGAAAGATAGAAAAGGATTTTCTCTACAAAAAAATACGCTGTACTATTCCCCTTAATCATATTGTAATCTAACGCCTGAGCTGTGTGTGTAGAATTAGGTATGAGGTTAAGTTAGTTTGTAAGTCGTGTGTTGATTATTTAAAAAGGTATACGATAGGTGTTTAGAGAACGTACTAAGAGGTTTGTTCTCATATTTGATTATTCAAAAATGGAGGCTGTAATTTTCTGGGAAATGACTTAAGAAGGAGAAGAATAAATAAGAAAGCAAAAAAGTCAGAGCGAAAAAAAATAAAAAGTGAAGAAGCCTCGTAAAAATGCCAACCGAATCTTGATGACTAGAAATAAGAGGAAGGGTCACAAGGCAAAGGGGAATTGGTATTTGTCTCCGTAAAGTAAAATTGCCTGATTGTTCTCATCAGTAGGGTTGTTTATTCAAGCCCTTGGCGAGGACAGCGAATTCAGCAGGTTCAATTTGTGGGAGTATGAACTGCCTTTTATTTAATTTTGAGCTCGAGAGATTTTAACCTGTACTTTCTAGATTAATTGCTATATCAACACGCGGCTCTCAGACTAACTTAACCTAGAGCACCTTCCTCAAATTATTCCCATGTTGGTTTGTCTCTTGCCAGCACCCTTGAAATTTTGAATATCCAAAAAAACAACAACTTAAAAGAGTGCGCATCAATAGATAAGCCCCGTTTTAGCATTTAATTTTACTAAAATTAAATTTGAAGTGTGTCTTAAAAACTGACAGAACAAATTCACGCGATATAATACTATTTATAATATTATATTTAGATAAAATATCCCAGCCATTAAAATAAGAGGATATTACAGAAATCAAATTTTTCTTCACACACTAAATTCTTGGTTTAAAAAAAATCAACCATTTTAGGGATTTCATAGCCATTTACCTATAGGAAACATTATTACAAACAATTATTATCATTGTTCAAATTTCACTATCAATAAAGATCTATTTCAATAAATATTGAAAACTACCACTTGCCGCTGAAACTGGAAAATTCTCAGTGCAGTGTCATGATGAGGGGAGGGGGGGGGAGGGGTTGATGGGGAGTAAAATAACCTTTAGCTGAAATGGTTCATATTTTGAAGTAGTTCCCTTATTTACTGCCTTGAAGTGTTTCCACGATTTACTGTCTTGAAATGGTTTCACTATTTATTTCCTTGAAGTGGATCTTCCAGGTTCTAGCTTGAAATGGTTCTACTAGCTACTCTCTTGAAGTGTCTGCCATGTTCTTCCTTGAAATGGTTCTACTAGCTACTCTCTTGAAGTGTCTGCCATGTTCTTCCTTGAAATTGTTCTACTAGCTACTCTCTTGAAGTGTCTGCCAGGTTCTCCCTTGAAATAGTTCTACTAGCTACTCTCTTGAAGTGTCTGCCAGGTTCTCCCTTGAAATAGTTCTACTAGCTACTGTCTTGGAATGGATCCAGTAATTACTGACGTCTTGTTGCGATTGTGTCAACTAAAAGCGCTTGGAAAAGCTTAGGCCCTTTTAGCTTTCGGTGACTCGGGTCAGATGAAGGGCCCAATGACGGCGTGTGATTAGATCCCTCTTAAGTTTTATGAAACGGGTCTTTCCCTGCCCCGCGGTCTCTCTATGATACCACTTCATAACGTCTACCCTATGTAGATTCGGCATTTTATTTTTGAGATATTTGATGCTGACCCGCGATACGGTGCCAATTAAAGTGATACGGTTTTATATTGAGATATTGCCCTGTGATTGAGCACTATTTATTATGATGACGCGTGCATGGCTTACTGCGCACTTGTACACGATGGTGTGATCTAATTATATGTAATTCTTATTATTATGAAATGACCAGTGGCGGCTCGTGGCAAAAATTAGTGGGGGTGCTGCTCCAGAAAATGTTTAGCCTTTGTTTTAAAATTGTGTACAAGGGAAAAAAACATATATAAAAAGAAAATTTATTCAGGAACTGGATAAAATCTTAACAAAAAAATCAAACATTTTTTACTTACTGTAACTTAAATTGTTACAGTTCAAGCTTGATGTTTTCATTTAAAAATGAAATCCATTCTTCTTTTTTAATTTGCGCAAAAAGTTCAATAATTTTCTCCTTGATCTCTGGATGACAATTGAGGAAATTTTTCTTCGTTGAAAGTATTGCAAGCCCATTTAGTCTTTCTGTTAAATAAAAGAACCGAAAAAAAGAAATGAATCAAATAGAATAGCTGGAAGCAGAATAATAATCTAACTCTACACTCTTCTACACTTTATCACATTCAAGAATATGGTACGTACGGTTTTTAAGCACAACACACACTGAGTAAAAAAAAAAAAAACTTCCCCCATCACAACAGAGCCGACACTGCGAGAGCAACAGTGCTCTCTCTACCTGGTAGTCCCGCCTTACTCCCCACCCCCTCCTATGTGCGCATGCGCACAACAGTCAAACACCACGTCGCTGGCATTGTGATGCGCACAGCTCCACACAAAGATGTTTGTATCTTTTTTTATAAACTAGGGAATGGCTACTGAAGTACTGGCATTAATCTTAAGGAATATAATATATATTGTACTACAAAAATAAAGACAGAATTAAATAAAAAAGGACTCATTATATTAAATGTTATCGATAATATCAAGTAGAAATAGGGTTGCTGCAATTCCGCAATGCCTATACACGAGCCGCCACTGGTCACCAGTGTCAAAACTAACTAAAAGAAAAACTCCTGGCAACCTGAAGTTGTGAAGGCTGGCTTCCTATTGGGTAGAGGGAGCCAGCTGAATTTTTCTAATACGACGGAGTTGACCTTTACTAAAAGAAAATATTTTAAAATCTAGTGTATTGGAATTATTTATAAAAGCGCATGATTCTCCATGTATGAAGTACTAAAAGGATATTTTACATACAGTCCTTTAAAGAAAAATACCCTTCATCCATGACTTTTTAAATATATGAGAGGGGTCCAAAACAGTATCGTTACAATCCTTTCCTTTCAGCTATGTCTATTATGTAACAGTTATTCCACTCTTTCTCGTAAGTTAGGGGCCGTAAAAGTCGACTGCCGTGCCCATCCTGTCCCTTATCATCACGCCCTCTATCTCTGAAACAACGAAGGAACCCTGTCTCAACCGAGGGAAAAACGTGGCCCTATGTACCCTTCATCTATCCTGTAAGGAAGCAAGCTTACGTCGTAGTATTCCACAGTGGCGCACCTTATAAGATATGGCCATAGTGTAATCCGTCAAGTTAAAAGGTAAGGTGGGTACTTTCCATGACAGTCACGCATAGTACATCTTGATGTTTCCGAGTTGTTGGTTGTTTGAGTCACGACAGGAGATTTTCGACAAGATATTTTGTAATATTTAATAATAAATTTAGTACTATAAAGACCACACATACCTAGCTAGCCATTACCCCTGTAAAGTTAAGGACAAACCTCTGTCCGGTTATGACTTTAATTACGTCATGGATGCTCTTTCATTTACGTAACACTTATGTCGTACGTACAGTAGCCCCATGGCTTCTTTGGTGCTGACTGACAGCTCACAGCTGATAGCTGACAGTCGACATTTAGGTATAAACCTGAATTTCGACTGTCAGAAGTGACAGCTGCTAAACACATGATTTGAGGATCACATGGTTCGGCGTAGGGATACATAATTTGGTCTGGTAACTTTTCAAAGCTTTTAGCTGTGAGCTGTGAGCTGTCAGTCAGCACCAAAGAAGCCATGGGGCTACTGTATGTCACTTAAGGAAAAGTGTCATGGAATCTCATAAGCTGCTGATCCCGTCTCTTTTTTTTTGTCTGGTCAGGAAATAATATGTTTATTTTTGTAATGTTTGTCTCTGGTGCTAGCTATTTTAGTGATACTTTTTTTTCCCACCACGTCTTAGTACCTCTTTGGGTTATATGTCATTAGCTTCGCTGATAGGATAAGGATGAGGAAAATAAAATTTAGAGGAAACTAAATTCGTAAATAAGGTATAGATCTGCACTGTTCTCACTTTTCTTGTCTATCATACTTTAATATTATTCACTCTATACAAGCAGAGAAAGTATTGTAATCGTGAACATTTTTTATTATCTAGAGATGGTTATGTTTCATGTGTTTTACGATTCTCTTTGTGTTTCTGTATTTTGTGTGTGTGTGTTTGTTTGCCTATGCCTGGGTTTACAGCCCAAATGGTTTTATGGATTTCGTTGAAGCGTTATAGTTACAGGTTATACGGAAATGCCTCTAAGAATGTGGTTCAAATGGGGTATCTGCGGAGGGTTTTTATATGAGAAGTAACATTGTTCACTTGTTTTTCGGAGAAAAAAAATCATTTAACGCTAGTTCATTTAGAGCTAATTTTTTAAAATTTGGGTACAAACTATAATATACCATATGTACTATTGTATAATACTTTGTTTTACTAATACATATTTCTTCTATCTTCTTCTTTGTCATTTATAGGCCTTTGGCCTGTTCCATTTCAAGAGCTCTAAAGTCTGTCCATCCATCTTGGCACGAGTCTTTAAGTTTTTCTCCTTCCTGGAGTTTTTTTTTAGAGTTAGGGTTGTCATAGCCTGATCAGTCCGGTTCCAAGGCAAGTCCTTGATTATTTGAGTTATCTAATATTTTTTATCCGGGGTAAGAGGCCAACCTCACCCAGGAGCCCTCCTCTTTTATCCGGGGACCGGCAGTGACGCTAACTGTTGAGCTACTCACGGCATCCATAAAACGCCCCAGACAGAGTTTAATACATATTTGAATGCAGTGATTACTATGGTTATTAATATCATATGTGATTCTTCTAACTCAGTGCCTCCAATATCCTTACAACCCTCAGAGAAGGAAGGTTTGATCTGACCCATGACTTGGAAGTCTCAATAAGGCCGCGAACTTAACGCTACCCCCACTCCTTTTCTTCCCAAAAACACCTCTTCGACTCTCCTGAACCCCTGGCAATTCGCACGATCAAACGAGGCCATTCAACGACTCGCTTTAATACGATTAACTCAAGGAGGGAAAAGGAAAGAAGGACCTTATGGAAGTAAGTACCTTTCAACCCTTTTACAGCCTCGCCCTATCTTATTTTAACCCTTTTAAACGATCTCGTACAGTATTAAATTATCAAAGTTTATATTTCTACGTTTCCTTTTGTTTAAATAAAGAATCAAATTTGAAAGTTTAATTCTATTTTTGGCATTGGCATTGTGCAGAGAAGTAATATTTAGAATAAGGTCAATATTAAAAGAAAAGTGAATGAGACTAATTACTTTACAGAATTAAAATAACAGAGTTAATATTACATAGTTAACTTAGCTATCTCCCCTACTCCTCGCGCCTCAGCGCTCTACAGGGAGTTTAATAATTTTCAATTGGGGTATTTAAAGAGCACTTTCTGAATCGACTGATTATATCAGCACACGACTTATAACTAACTTAAATCTAGAACAAACACAACACCCAGCCCCCTGGACGTTAATTCATCTCTGTGAAAGAGAAAACCCACACTTCATCAATGTATTTATAAATTTGACTTAAAATGTTCGTATATATATATATCCACATCTTACTACCCTTTCTAGTTATACACTTATGTACTAATTAGGCTAATAGCGTTAGGGCTTAGGAAGGTTATATTTAGATGAAGTGTACCCATATTTATATGCAGGGAGAGTGGAAAACCCTTTTGGAAAAACCCCCCTCAGTACATTCAACCGAAATTCGAACCTCGATCTCCCCGTCATCAGCAATCTAGGCTACTGTGAGAGTAGCGCCTTAGACCATGCGTCCACTGAAGCGGGTTATTTCCTTACTAGCCTCTAGTAACATTTCTGCGTTTTCTTGCCACAGATTATTTATATTACCAAATAAAGTTAAATTATCTTATAGGTTCTTTCTATTATGATTCAACCATAGCAAAGGTCTCCACAATTTTTTTTAAGTTGTCCAAATTTAAATTTTGTTCGGTTCTCTTGTCAGACACCTTACTTGGTCAGAAGTGAGTCTACCTACTGAACTAATGGTACCAGGCTCAATTTCCGGGATGCCCCCCCTCTTTTTTTTTAATGATTGAGAGCACACCCATCCAAAGTGATGAATCGTCCAGGGGCTGGATTTTCTGTCTGCTCTAGATTTAAGTTAGTTTATAAGTCGTGAGCTGATATAATTAGTCAGTTCAGGCATGCACGTTAAATACCTCAAATAATGATAATTGAGTAGCGTGGGTTAAATATATTTAAAAAAACTAGATACATAGGCTATACGAATCTGCATTTTATGGGTTAAATGGTTTTATACTTTCCCTCCATTCACCGGTTGTTACATTTCTTAAGAAATGTCACCTTCCTCATCTTTAATCAACTCGCATTTGATGGTTAAATACGGATGTCCTAGAAGAGTAGTACAACACAGTGTAAAACTAACCCCCTCAGATTTACTTCATTAGTGTAAATATACGGATACCCAGGAAGGTTATTAAAACGAGGATTTCTTAAAAATAAAAATAAACCGTTTTTAGTGGATTCACAGGTTCGCAAAAAGACAAGAACAGAGCAGAAATTAAAATCACGTGAAAATATCTAAGCCCATCACAACATTTGAGCCTCGTCGGCGTTGTCCGTTCAGCGTGAATTTAAGTTTCAGCTTCCCCTTTTCTGCGCGACAACATCTGTCTAGGAAACCCAATCAATCTTCAAAACTAACTTACTCAATCAGTACGCATGCGCCAACAAAGCGAGATACTAGTAGGCAGCTTGATCTACCGTTGAGAAATGATTAGAAATATTATTATTATTATTATTATTATTTAGCACTGCGTCTTACTAACCGTTCGGGATATACGCTTAATTACTAATCACGCTAATGGGTTAGGAATTGAGATGGTTGAATTTAGAGGGAAGCGAACCCGCATTTGCGTGGAGAGTGGAAAAACTTTAAGAAAAACCACCTCAGTTCGCCCAACCGAGATTCGAACCTCTATCTCCCCATCCTCGGCATTCTAGCTCAACACGAAACTAGCGCGTTAGTCAACTACGCCACCGAGACGAGTTTATTTGAGATAACTCTTTAAATGGGAAACTTATGTGTAGTTCTTATTATGTTTAAATGTATTTAACGACGCAATACAATAGTTTTAAGACATTCATTATGATAAAAAGTATTTTTTTAAATCTTTGTAAATCCACTAGAAAATCAAACATGTTGGTAATCAGCTGTTTTGTGTCGCAAAGCATCATGGGGCATCATAACGTTCTGCTAGCGTGTGAATTGTTATGACACTCAAATCAGTGACTCAAGCTTTAAAGTGAACAGTTTAATGTTTCCTGCTCTTACCTATTATTATTAATTCAATCAATTCTTGACAAAAGTTAACCACGTGAGGGGCTTAGCTTGATGTGTTGGTTTGTGATGTGTTCTTAGAGCGTGTATGTACGTGCGTTACTCACCTCAAATTGTTATCACAACGTATGTGCTTGTCTATCTCTAAACCTACTATTACTGCACACCACTATGACGTAATATAATGGAAAAGGAGGGGAAGGGGTATTTACGTGAGTCACGGGGGGNGTAAGGTTGAATCAGAGAAAGTGAACCCACATTTGCGTGGAGGGAGAGTGGAAAACCATTTAGGAAAAAACCCTCCAATTCACCCGACCGAGATTCGAACCTCGATCTCCCCGTCCTCAGCAGTCGAGCTCAACACGACAAGCGCTTTAGCCAACTACGCCACCGAGGCGGGTGATAAACAATAAACATTAGCAATCAAAATAGAGGTCGCTCGGAAACGAAATGATAATAAAAAATAGGTTGAAATGACTATAGACAGTTTGCTACCTTAGTGCATACAGGAAGTTCTCCAAAAAACGCGGTCATTGCGTTTCGTAAAAAAAAACACACGATCTATCGAAAGATAACGTTAAATAGGATACTAGAAGTTACAGGAACTAGATACTGACATCTCAATGAGAGATCACTTTCCAATCTTATTTCGACCGAATTCATTTTTGTTATATTAGTTGCATCATTCAATTTGAAAACATTTGTTAGGGGTAAAGTCCCCGAATCGTTCTTTGGCTTGTTCGCTGTTTTACCTTAACCTCAAAATATGAAGTCAATATGTTTACAAATTAGAAATGTTGGGAACGTAAAAAAAACAAAAAAAAATTGCTAGCGGTGTCCATAAGTGAGAAGTATTTTATTGTGAGTATATATAGTCTGCTGGATCTAAAATATATAATGTCGTGGGCCACCTTTTCATATAATTATTATAACTGAAATTGAAACACGATCATGCTGGGTAATATAATTGCTGTGGATCAGGGGGAATTCGAGCAAATTAATGAATAGATAATTTTATTTTATTTATTAGAGGTATTTAACGTGCACTTTTTGAGCCGACTGAGTACATCAGCACACGACTTATGAACTAACTTAAATCTATAACAGACATAATATCCCCATGCCGTTAAATCATCACTATGAAAGGCGAAGCCCACATTTCACCTTCGATAATTTTTTCGACCATGCCGGGAAACTAACCCGGAACCCTTAGCTTTGTATTTAGATATTTAGATACAATACTGATTGAGGCGTTAGAAAAAAAAATAGTAATCGTAAAGGTATTGTGTTAGTATCAAATTTTTAAAGTAAAAACTTGGTTTATAAGCTAAAGGTTTTTGTGTTATGTAGATAAATATATCTAGATCTGTTCTTTCGCCAATGTACTGAAGTCTGAATTTGACGGCCGAGGGTCGGTTCAGCTGCGTCATTTTTTAACGTACTGAAGTGTGGGTTGTATGAAATTATAGAGGACAGACAGGGTAGGGAAACTACACCTAAGCCCAGATATATAAAAATGGGGAGTAGGATGAATAGTAAAAAAAAGAATGAACCATAAAACAAGATCTATTGATAGTTTACAAAATATGAGGTGAGAAATAAATGAACTTAGAATAAAAGAGAGAAATGGGGAAGTGGGTGAGATGAAGTGTTTCAGAGAGTAAGAAGAGTGGGGAGAGGGTAGTCAATGTAAAGCCCGATCCGTTATGACTCATTATTTTGGAGGTGCCTTGTATTGATTTTGAAACCCTCCGTATACAAAACCACCCAACAAAACCTCGTCTTTCTATATGCACTTTTATACGTAGTCGGTTGAAACTCTACATGGCCTTAACCCCAGAGACTCGCTCGCTATTCACACATTCATTTTGGCTTCATTCTGCTTTCAAGTGACTTGTGTTGATTAATGTAAGAAACTTATCGTTGTGCCTGGCTATGTCACTGAATTGGAAACATGAGGGAGTCTAAAAACCTCAGGGGAGAAAAATTAACGTTTTTAATCACGCTAAGTGAAGTGTTGAAAGTAATAATTATATCACTGATCTTTGTCCCACAAAATATAGTCCTACAGACTAATGGAAAATCCCTGTGATTGTTTAATATACAAAAATATGTTAAAACAATTAGTATTTAAATAATGAATACGTTATCAGTCATATTAATTTAAATGCCTGCCTGTATATACACATATGTACTGTACATAATTATACATACAATACATATATTATTAGTACATATAATTACATATTCACACACGTAGATATCCCATTAGTGATAAGAGAGAATTTTTCGTAAGTGATATTTTCAAATAAATCTTTGAAAACGATGATAATGATTAATAGAAATTGAAAACTCTATAATAAGCAAAACATATTTTTTATTCTAGAAAAATGAAAGTTATTTTTGTGGATTTCATTTTGTTTGGTACTAGGATTACCACAGGAGAGCTTTGAGAGTATTGAATACCCCTCCACCTCAGTTTAAGGTGTCCTATAATTTAAAAAAAATTAACCTCTAAAAGTGAGGTTTCAAGATCATCCTGGTTTCCTGGAAATAATATTAAATAAATGTAGGTTACAAGTTGTTATTTTCATTATCATTCTGTGTTGCTAGTTTTTGAAAACTCTCAATCAATTGTTATAGGTCTAAAATGATATTGTCAACACCCCTCCATTATACAACTGTATCGTGGGCCTAAAATCTGTCAGGAGGTGCTATGGCTGAGGATAGGGGGGAGATGATGGGGCATTCGACGGTGTGGGTTCGTGATTGACGAAGACTTGACTTTTAAGGTTCTTAATCGTGCTTCTATCTCTAGTACAAATGTGATATGATAGTGATATATCGATGAAAGAACATGAAGAATATTGGGAAGCTTGTGACAAAACGAGGTGTCGCTAGGAATAACCAATGGCCTGTCTGACCCCTAGGTGATCCCTACACGGTTTTCAAACCCCGGTACTCTGGCCTCGAGTGGTATCCATCCCTCTACCACAAATACTGATGAACCGGCGTCCTAGCCCGTGTAGTCCCGAAACGGGCAGAGTGATCCCCTAGACTGCGATGTTGATTAGTCAGCCATGATGGTTGGATACACGACTTTTTATCCTGCTTTCTGGCCTGGTTTCTGGCTAAGGAGTGCTGACAATGTTTATGTGGTCAGCTCATCTATTCTCTTTGTTTACAGGCTAATCAAAACAACCTGCAACATTTGTCCTCCACAATCCATAAAATACAATATTATCCAAACTGTAACACTATGGAATCAATCGCCCCGCTTTGGGCATCGATTGAAACTCAACGGATTAATTCCCTGATATAATAATGCTGTGATGATGTTTAGGTTGTCTCTAGCTCCGTGGTCGAGCACTAATTAGAACTGTATAATTAATAAATGTAAGAAAGAGAACTGTTTATGGCTGTTTATTCACACACGGTTTATTTAAACATCTGTTAATTACTTATACATACTCCAATTAAATGCTTTATATCACTGCACACTTGTGATATTAATGTAAGTTATTTTATAATGTGTTAGACTGTGACTGCCAGTGTGTGGCTTGTGCGACTTGTGCGTGGGCGTTTGTATCCTGGATGCCTGGCTGATACGCACATACCCCTTGCATCTTTCTCCCCTCGCCAACAGTGTAACATCTAGCTAATAGAAAGAGTCCTGGTAACAGGTGTTGTGAAGGCTAGCTTCTTATTGGTATAGGGAATTGGCGTCTTTGCCAAATACTGCGGAGTTGTTCCCTTTAACAGGAAATATGGTGTAAAAAATCTATTTTAAAGGTGTAATCCTTTTCACATTATTTCTGAGAAGCGCGTGTTTCTTCATGGATGAATCTTAAAAGGATACTCTACATATATTACTTTAAAGAAAAATTACCTTCATACATGACCTTTTTTATATATAATTTAGAGTAACTCAAACAAATATCATTACAAATCTCACCTTCCAATTTAGGCCGTGCGGTTACAATATCATCGTGGACACCCAGAAGAGCCAAACCAACAAGTCTGCTTTCCAATATGGTTGTCCAACAAGGGATGTATGTGCTTGATAACTAAAAAGATTTTAAAAAAGATTAATGAAATCCAATTTGTTATATCGAAAAAAAAATTTCACTAAAGGCTTTTTTTAAAAACGACTGATAAGCTATAATTTTAAATTGAAATTAATATTTCATGTCCTGGCTAATTTACAAATATTTATCATACGTATTCACCTTCTGAAAACTAGTCTATGCACGTGGTGGGAATAGCAATGTCTCTGGAACTACAATCCGATTTTCATAAAAAGGACCTTATATAAGAGCCAGAAAAGCTAATAGATCTACTTTCACGTATTCAACTTCAATTCATACATACCGCAGCTGTAAATTTTGATACTATCAATATGTATAAAATATTACTAATAATATGATAAGTTATCATTTTTGATTTTGCAAAAAAATATGTATTTTCTAAAAGGACTTTCCTATAGAAATTGGGCTCTAATTGATATAACCTATTGTAGAGAATTATTTGACCGCCAGGGTATCGCCTACCTTCGATACTCGAGTGCGACGCATGTTGCATCTCGTTGTTTCCCACGGCGTCCCTGTTCTTAATAGATAGCAACACATCAATGGGCTGAACATGGACACTTGGGGTAGCAAAACCTGAAAAAACAAAATTTATCATTCCACTTAAATTGATACACTAAGTTATAAACCATATACATATTTGACAAGTAGTTCTGTGAACAGTAGACCTCCCTCCATGTTATTATCGTTACTACATTATACAGTACGGACTTAAAAAGTATCAAAACTAGTCCTAGGGGCGATTTTTTAAAAATATTTCCATCACTCTTTCTACTAGCAAATGCAGAAACACTCCACCTGATATCCCCCATGCCAACTCTTTATCCCATTAGCGTAATCACGGGAATAGCCCGGACGGGTGCGACACAAAAAATGAACTCATAAAAAACAAACTGCTAGGCTTTGACCCAAGACCTCCTACACGGATGTTTTCCCTCTCTCCAGACGAAAAAGGTGGAATTAGGTTTAAAACTATTTTCTTGAACTAGCTACGAATAGTTTCCTTGAGACTCATAACACTTAAAAAAAAATTTACTTCGATGATCTAGACAAATAATATATTAATTGTTTGCAATTTCTTGTTTTCCTCTAAATAACCACACATGAAATAAAATATTAACTTTAGTCCTCCCCCCCTCCCCCTCCACATCGTGGATCAGATGGGGTAAAGGTTGGTACACACAGAATGCTAAGCAATGGTCCCTATTTCCCCTCCTGAATTCCATGTCGTTTCTTTCTGGTCTGCTCCAGTGAAGTTTAGTTATGATGGCGTTCTCCAAAATGTCTTGTTCGAGCTCAGATGATAGGACTGAGGGAGAAAAGATGTTCCTGTTAGCAGCTGTTTTAAAAAATGAAGAAAATTTAGGATGTGGAAATTTGACTTGTTCAATTAAAGCTTCCATTTCAATATAAACACATTTATTAAATATAAAACCTAAATAGGAAATTGCTTAAATACACGTGAAACATACTGAAAACAAAACTTCAACAGTTCTTTGGTTATTTTCACCAAACCAACATTGCGTCTGTTCAACACATAGCCCAAGTTGCGTTGTGCGCATGCGCAACGGATGGTGTCTTAAGACGGGAGAGGGAAAAATTACCCGGCCAGCAATCGGAAAAAACATAGCGCGGCGTAGCAAGGCATAGCATAGCATAGCTTAGTTTTCTATGTGAACCGACACTTTTAAATATATGGTCCGCTATTTTCCCCAACAGTCGGAGCAAATCTTAGCTTAGCGCTCTGTGTGTGCCAACCTTCAGGCAGTGATTCCTGACCTTTTCTAATTTCTATACCGCAAACCTCCTGAAACCAATAATAGTTTGCCTCAGCCCCCCCCCCCTTCCCCCATATTTGGCCCCCACCCCACTCGAGGGGAAGTTAAAAGCCTACGCACAAATGTATAGTATTCTACGTAACCCATTTCATATTAATACAACTAAAATAATGTCAGGTAAGACAGAAATGAGGAGGGGGAAAAAAGGACAACCAAATTGTGACTAACAAATATTTTTTAGATTATGTAAAAATACAAATGAAAAATAATTTTAAAATCTATATTTATTTGGTGGACCACCGCAGGTATTTTCGCGGACCCCAGTTTGGTAACCTTTATTCTAAACGGCATCATTCCCACAATAAATTCGATTGCCGTTGATCGGGAGGTCGAGTTTCGATTCCCGTTCAGGTGTACTAATTGTAGTTTTTTTCCCTAAATTCTCTCCCATTATCATTATACGCAAATTCGGCTACATTTCATTCACAATTCTACCTTGCTGATTCCCCTTCCGCATCAATTTACAGTATATATTTCAATATCCGAATCGGGTAGTAAGACGCGGTGCTAAAAAAAACCTAGAATTTTCACCGAGTTTTTGAAAATCGTTAAATTGCAAGTGCGTTGTTTAGCATAATCAATGCGTGACTGATGTAATTACTGTAAAGTTGTTTACGTCAGCTCACACATTACAGTAAAATATTCCCCTCTGGTAATTCCTCCCCTCCTCCTTCCCGCCCTCCCATACCAGCATGTCCCAGATTAAATCCTCTTGTCCGGCCTGCCTTCATTGTCAACACTGGACGTGTTTAACAGTGAATACATCATACGAAATGGGGTAGAGGGTGGTAGGGCGTGGAGAAATCCCTCCCCCACCCACAGGGGGATTTTTATTCTTCCCACCGAACCGAAAGGGGAGGGGGTACTTTGCTGTTTAATTAACTATTACAGGGATGGTGTAACGAGATAAACGCGTCCACACATGAGTGAAATATGGGAGGATTAAGGGGCCGACTAAGGGGATAGTACTAGTGCTTAGGAATATGAAGTCCATTTTGTTGTTTAATGAATTGGGATATTTTTTATTTAGCTTAAGATTTGCCATCGTTTAAAGCTTCAGGTCCCAAATAATTTATTTACCCATTCCCCCTTTCCATTTTAATTATTATGTCTAACGCAAGGGTTATTTTTGATGATTATTTAATGTGTTACCTGTCTTTACCGTCCGGCACATTCGCATAGGCTTATTTAAACTAGCGGGGTAAATTTGAAAAAGGTAAGAATTTTGAATTAAATATATACGCATATGCATGTAGGTAATATTGGGGAACCATTTAGGCGGGAAAAACATCCTCATTGCACCCGTCCGGGTTTCGAACCACGATATATCTGTCAATGGAAGTCCAGTCTATTGCGAGAGTGACGCCTTAGACCATGTGGCCACCGAAGCGGTGCTCCATATATCCATACATCCAAGCCATGTGATCTGAAGCTGTCATTTTAGACAGATATTAAAAGTATTACACCTATATAGTACAGTGGCATTAGCTGTCCCAGGTTCGATTCCCGACTGATATTGGGGGGTGGAGTTTCTAGAACGGGGAATAATTCCCATGGTCGCCAAGGTTTGGTTAATTAGGCTTAAATTATGTTAAAATCGTCATTGGCTCTGCATCCTCATATTCATTATCATTATGGTCTAAATCTCGTCGAGACATGTAAAGAACCTCCACAGAAAGGCTGTGCTAGTACAGTCGGGCGTCCCCTGAGAAACAGTACATTACTACAGGATAATCTTTCAGGTATTCTGAGCTACAGATTTATGTAGCCTAACCACTCCATTAATATTATTATCATTATTACATATCAAAATGACGTTGTTGTTGATAGTAACAAACTATATTTTAATTTTTTAAAGGTTTTAAATTTTTTTTTTAAGTTTTTTTCTACTAGACATAGAAAATATACAGTATAATAAAACTATCTAAAAAGCGGCTATTCTTCTATTTCTTTTAACCCTTGATTAGGGTTCATCCATAAGCCACATAACGCTGTTGAGAGGTTGACAAAGGGAGAGAGGGGGAGGGAGGGGGGAGCTCGAATGGTTACATGATGTTACATGGTAAGAGAGTTGATATCCTTCATCATAATGTCATAAACACATATCTCCATCAACTGTTTCCATCCTGTGGCCGGGTTAGTTTAGTAAAATGCCTCCATCTTTATCTATCCTCTCAACCATTCTTCCCCCTTTAAATTTCTATCACTCTACTCCTCTCACTTGCACACTTTCTGTTATCCGCTCCTCCCATTTCTTTCTTGACCTCCTTGCGGTCTTTTTCCTACATACTTCATTTCCATAATTTTCTTTGGCATCTTCTACTTCTCTATCCTCATTAACTGCCCATACCATTTCACCATAGCCTCCTCTACTATCTCATGTACTCCAACATCCTCATTACCTGCCCACACCATTTCACCCTTGCTTACTCCATTATCTCATGTACTCCAACATCCTCATTACATGCTCATATCATCTCACCCTTGTTTCCTCTACTATCTCATGTACTCCAACATCCTCATTACATCCTCATATCATCGCACCCTTGTTTCCTCTACTTTATCATGTACTCGAATATTCTCATTACACACCCATACTATCTTAGTCTTGTTTGCTCTACTTTCTACTTTGTCATGTAATCCAACATCCTTACTAGACGCCCATATCTTCTTAGTCTCGCTTCCTCCACTATTTCATTTACTCGCTTTACCCCCATTCTTTCAGCTCTTTTACTCTTGTACTTAAATTATAATGTTGAAAAAATACCAATGTTCATGTTTTCACAATAAGGTAAAGATACTTATGAATAATTTCATATTCAGTGTTGTATTAGATCTGAGTCACTCTCTTAGCGTCAGAGAAGCTGCAGTATTAAATAATAACATTCATTCTTGATGTGAAAAGTTACGACACAATTTGAAAGGGGGAGGGGCCAGGGCAAATTTATACTTGGTGTTACAAATGGAGGGGGGAGTGGTGGTGGTGGTAAAAAAAATCTTTACGGGGTTTATGGACGATCCTTTGTGAAATAATTACTAAACAAAGACGGGGATCCAAGTAGCAGGGTCTCCTCGCATGTTTTCTGTGTAGGGAAAGTCAGAGAGTAGGGATTACTTTTAGAAGATCTGTGGAGATATTTAGCGGTCGATATTGCGCACTGACCACTCGTAATACACTCGATTAACTGTTAATAGCAATTGAAGCGTCAACCAGGCTCGGATACAAGTTGATCTTTAAATAGTAACCAGATCTAGAATTAACGTTGCATTTAATCAATACATACTCAGGTATCAGGTGGGTACGAGCCCTCAAGGGATACGACGCTTCGCCCTTCTCAATTTCCCCTTCTTCCATTCCTAACTTTCTCCTCGGTCCACAAAGGTCTTAATCCTCGTACGCACTAGGAAACATTTCACCGGAAACATTGTTCCACAACTGTTGGCCAACATTTTGTCATGTTACCTTTGTGTTTCCCAGCAAAGAAAACATGTTTCCCGTGATCCATTTCAAATGGGTTACAAGAAACAATGTTGGCCAACATTTCCGACAACAACAAGCAACGTGGGCCGGTCTGACTCTGCTATTTTGGATGCTTTGTTGACACTAGCCCGGGTTTGTTTGCGTCATCATAGGATAAAAGGTGCAGCGATAGTGTTCTCGGGACCCGCACTATCGGTCCACTAAGCATTCTTGCATACCGCCCCGAGTACAGCAGTTACTGATATCTCGTTTTGTCATGTCGTGGTCAACAGAAAAAACTCTGGAACTGATTGAAACATTTCATGCAAATATATTGTTGTGGGATGTAACAATCTAGGACTGTAACAATCGCGTAAATTACAAGATGTTTTTAATAAAATAAGTGGACACTTTTCAGTTAGTGTAAATGAACACGAACCCACCACTGTTTTCTTCATCTCTGTCTTCTTGAACAGATCATAACTCCATTCAAAGCACAAGCCATAGCAGCATCCTCCTCAACAGACATCTTTCACTCAACTGAACTCTGTACGGGAAACAAATAATTCATCACTGTGGTCTGGACGCGAAACAAGTTTGCCAACAATTTGTTTCCCATGTTGGGAAACAGTTGGGCGACAGTTGGCCAACAATGTTTCAAAGTGCGTACTAAGCTTTAAGCTCAACATTTCACCAGCGGTGGACAAACTCTTGCTGGTACCGTGAGATCAATAGAGGACCAGAGGGGGATAAACTCTTACTGGGACCACTTGATCAATAATTAACTATAGGTGGACAAATTATTGCTGGCACTACGTGACCAATAGAGGACCAGGGTTGCACAACATTTCATTTAGAAGCGTCCATTCCTTCGGTATTCCTATCATCTCTTCCCGCTAATATGGGTGTATTTTACCTTTTAGTGAGGTTTGTATGGTAGAATTCTGATAGGAAGAGCAGTTTCTGACAATCGCAAAAGTTACTAAACTACTTTCATGTGTCTGTACCACAAGTCATGTTATCTTCAACTGTCAATTTTGACAGATATTATCAAACCCTATATCATATACTTTTTTTAAATAAATTTCTGATGGTTTTAATCCCAGAGTAAGATTATGTACAGTAGCCCTATGTCTTCTTTGGTGCTGACTGACAGCTCACAGCTGACTTCTGACAGTCAACATTTAGGTATATACCTAAATTTTTACTGTAATAAGTGGCAGCTGCTAAACACATGTTTTTTTCAGATCATCTGGCTCGGCGTAGAGATACGTAATTTAGTCTGGTAACTTTTTAAAGCGGTCAGTCAGCACCAAAGAAGTCACGGGGCTACTGTATTAATAAAGGCCTTGATTATAATATTGAAGTATTAACAGATTTGGCTTAGAGTAGACCTGAAGTTAGTGTCACAGTCAATCACCTAGAGCAAATAATTTCTCGTTTCGAAAGTTGGTTGGACTGTGTCATCTATGAACTCACATAAGGGATGGTTGTTTCACAGCTGTCCTAATTAATAAACGTGATAATTAACCGAGGGGGATCGGACGCAAATATTTAATCAGTACAGAGATGACATTCACTTCGTCACTTGGGAGATAGTGCCCCAAAAAAAAACATTACCAACTGAAGTAATAAGGAGTTTTCTATCGTGGATTCAACACACTGCTAAATACGCTAAGTAAATTAAGTATAAATTCCCTGTCCTGCGTCTTACTTTCAGTCCGAAATAGCCGCGTATTTACACTAAGAGGGCAGGGATGAGTGAGATAGTGCTTAAGAGAGAAATGTATAAACAATTGCTCGACGAAAGAGTAATTAAATCATTTTGAAAAATAGTCGCCTCATTAGATAGTAGAGCAGGGGTTGGCAACAGTTTTTTGGGCCCCGACCGATTTTTACATTTATCAAAGATCCCGCGATCATCCTTTGTATCCCCACTCAACTTTTAATTCCTTTTTCCCCCCTATACATCTTGTAATTATTCCTTAAATTAAATATTTCCTCTAATACTTATGTCCCTGTCTTTATAGAAAATACATAACATTCAACAAATGTACACTCCGTTTAACCTGAATGGTAACAGTCTTACCTTGACGGATTACACTATGGCCCTATCTTATAAGCTGTACCATAGTGGAATAATGCAAGGTAAGCTTTCCTTTTCGTGACGATGTATTTTTCTTAAGTGATAGACCAAAAATGGCTGCGAACTCGACCTTTTGCCGACACCTGTAGTAAACCCTCCCAAATCCGACCTCCGAATATACGTCTCCTCGTTACATCAGACCGTAATACTGAAACTAAACAGGCATTTGATATGGTTCTACATTATATAGAACAACATCTTACTTCAACGCCTGTGGACATTTTGTGGCTAAAGAAGGGGAGAGACTCAGCAGTTAAGGTCAGGATGTCATCTTTAAAACATAACAGTTAAATAGTAGACTGCATATAGAAAATAAACACTTCAATATTTTTTTTAAAAATCATAATATTTCACGTTTTTATTAGTTCTTTGTATTTTGNTTTTTTGCTCTTACTATTCGACCTTTTTTGTTTGTTCCGGCCATGTTCTAGTCCCGTGAGTGATGGAGGCGAATCAGAACAATTGAAACTTTTTTCTTTTTTTATCACCGCGTATTATTACCTGTTAAGGTTATACACATATATGGTTATTACTCTAACGGGGTATGGATGAGGACTGAAGTATTTTAGAGATAATTTACCAGCATTTATGTGGAACCCGCCTCGGTGGCGCAGTTGGCTAACGCGCTAGTCGTGTTGAGCTCGACCGCTGAGGACGGGGAGATCGAGTTTCGAATCTCGGTCGGGTGAACTGGGGGTGGTGTTTTTCCTAAATGGTTTTCCACTCTCCCTCCACGCAAATGAGGGTTTACCTCATCTAATTCAACCTTCCCAATTCCTAATCCATTAGCGTAATTAGTACTTAAAGCGTATAACCCGAACGGGTAGTAATACGCGGTGCT
>CABEEJ010008759.1:0-22146 GCA_901482245.1 Timema douglasi
TTGTTCTTATTTTCTATTTTTTTTCTTTTTTGAAGTTTTTGAACCCTCTTATTTTGGATGGTAGATCCAAATTATGGTTCAATATTATAATTTAGTTAGGAAATCATTATATCTTGTCACCTGCTATTGTGGCTGCATGGTCTATGGCGTCACTCTCACGATAGACAAGGTTGCTGATAACCGGGAGATTGGGGTTCGATCCCGGCTGGATGCACTGAGGTTTTTTCTAAATGGTTTTCCAACCTCCTTCCACACAAACGTAGGTACAATTCCTCTAGAATTCAATCCTCCTCATCCCTAGCTCATTAGCTTAATTAGTACATATTCGTACAACCTGAACAAGTGTTATGACGTGATACTAAAAAAAATATTTCGAAATAATTTTAACAGATCTTTCCGGTGTATTTAGAGTTATAAAAACTAGCATTAATTTTTATGTGTGAGTTCATAATATTAAATAATGTTCACTAATATACTAGTGAAACTTTTAAAATTTCAAAATATAAGAAAAAAATAGGGATACCACTTATGCACAAGAACAATGTGGGCTTTAATAGATTAAGTTTGGGAAGATTATAACTAAAAAATAGTAATTTTAACTTTATCTTCAAAAAAGTTAATCGATCAATCTTTTTACCTTTATTATAATTTGGTGTTTGCTAATTTAGAAGATATAAAATTAGATTTGATTCTCTACATTCATATTTACTGTGATGAGCTAGAGCCAACTTAAAATTAAATCTTTTCTAAAAATATATTTTATTTAAATGAGCAAAATAAGTGATAACAAATTAAAAAACCAGAAGCTACTTTGCTCAAATCTCTAAATTGATTTTTTAATATCACAATAATTTATCTATACTTTTTACACTATACATTATACTTTATACATTAAAAATATATGAAAAAAATTTAAATAATTTTATGATTTATGATAATAAAATATTTTATTTTACCTGGTATATAGGTTGATTGGATAAATCAAGTTCATTATGAGTTTTGGAGTTGTAGGTTGGTTCTTACCTAAAACAATAAAAATGTATATTAGTTGGATATACAATTTGAACAAGGCTTGTTATCGTAAGCTAACTTAGATGAAGATAAAATATAATATACGAAGCCATTAACCCAGTTCCAAGAATTTGAGTAGTTATAAAATCAGATTAAAACCATACCCGAATATCAAATTAATTTATAGGCCCACAAAACCTACGATGAGTCCCTTATAGTTTAGACTTTCTTTTGGACGACTCTAATATCACGAAATATATAGATATATTTTTATAGATCAGACGTGTACAGGAGAAAAGAAACTTTCATTTTCAAATATAAGAAAGTAAAATTCAAAATAAATTGACAGGTATCGGTCCGAAAGTGGATTAAAAACATCATGTGAAAAAAGATCCTAATTTGTGACCAAATTTCATTATTAAAAGTATTACGACAAAATAAAAGTCACATTATTTGTTATAGTCTTATATGAATATCAAAATTTTATATATCAATAATCATGAAACTTGAAAACTAAGAATATTCAAAAAATTATCATCAGTAAAGCGACCTTAAATGAATATTTTGTTAAACAAAGGTACGTGTTTATTTATGAATAATGTAAAATATTTTCCGGATGCCTATCATTAACCAAATTATTTGAGAGTTAAAAAAAAATCAAATTCTTAAAATTAAGTATTTTGTACTATAATGTCGCCAAACCAAAATTCATATAAAACTAAAAAAAATATTCAATTTAAACGAAATCGTCAGGGACATTTTGGCAAAATACGAAATTTAAAAAAAACCATCATTTTAAAACTACCCTCAATTTTATATCTAATTATTAATAGTGTTTAGCATTCACACGACTTATAAACTAAAATGAATAAGAGAAAAAAAAACAATCCAACTTTCATCAGTTAATTAAAAGGTGGAAGCCCACATTTCACCATTGGTAAATATTTCGACCAGGCTGGGAATTTAACCAGAGACACTTTATCTTCTTATCAAGTAAACACGCTGAGCTAGGTGTTGGACTATATTATCAAGCTGTAAACAAGATAACTAAGTGGCCTTGAGGTATGATCTTTATTACATCTAAATATTAATTATGAACCAAGCCCATAAACTCGTTTCTGCCGTAGCCTCTGGTAAATACATCCAGAGGGATAAAACAATAAATATAATTATTGTGAGACACACCTTTTTCTTAGTTTGGTAGAACACGTCAAGGATAATTATAATATATAGATATATGACTGCCGAGAAAAAAGGGAGTTGCCATTTTGTTGATAATATTGATCAATACTTAGAAATGAAGTTTAATCAAAATTTTTAGAGCCAATTTTGACAAAATAAATTTTTTCTATTTTTACACTTCAGTAAACTACCCTTAATTTTATGGTTGGATATCCAATCCCGAAAATACCTCAGGGCAACCCTATGAAAACCCTACATACCAAGTTTTAGCCTGATTTGTAAAACAGCTTAAGACTCTTCTCCGAGGTACAGATAGAGAGACAGAGGGGCGGAAATTAAAAAAACACTTTTTAGGATTCGGGGTGTCTTGAAACTTCTAAATTCATCCAAATCTCGAGTTACGTTTTTTTGATTATCTCAATACTTTCTCTACCTGTAAGATAGCGAGAAAGTAATAACTATTAGAGTATATTTATACACCAGACTAATATTTAATAATATTTTACTGGTGCCGAGTGTCTTGTTTAGGCTATCCATTTTAATATAAATAAACCTTTCTCCAATTAGTACACAACAAAATGTAAAGTCGAGATGATTAAAATTATATATGTACAGTACATTGGGTGCCACTCCCAGGAACTTGGAAAAAATAAATAAAAAAACCTTTAGCTCAACTAGCTCTAACAGCAGCATAATTACTCTTAACACTCGAGACCACTGGTTGTGATCGAGAACATTTCCTGGATGATGCAATGCTATTAATAATTACACTACCTTACCTACAACAATGGTGTGCTGTAAAGCTCTGCAAGAGTTGAAGAAAAATGCTTAAAAATAAACATGAACAGTTGAAATAAAAAATGGATCGCTGAATGAAATGTACTAATTCAAATTACATTTTTTAAAAATGATTGAAACTTTTGTGGCTTATTATTATTATTATTAGTATTATTATTATTATTATTATTATTGTTTCTTTGATGCCACATCCCAATCCTGCCTATGGAATTCCGAGTAAATCTATTTACAATCTTACCGAATTAAAACAAAATATTATATTACATTTATTTTTTAACAAAAAAATAATCAGTTAAAAAAATAATATTGTTGACAAATAAATAAAATAAAGCATTGATCAATAGTTATATTAATAATTTTGTAGAAATAAAATATTTATTGAGTTTCTAGAAAATTAAAGTGTCTGAATGTTTTAAATTTGTACTGGAAGACTGAAGTGAGAGAGAAAAAAAAGAACAATTTAATGTTGAAGATTTGCCTAGATATCACCAATAAATATGTCCATGTTTAAATAGCATAAATGTCTGAAATTTGTTAACTTTTCTAAATTTCAACTCCTCCACAATTTTAAGGAAATAAACAGTATCTAGTAATTCCCCAGACACACAGCTTTCATATCCCACTTTAAAACCATTTTTCACTTTTTAAACTCAATTTAGTTGGGAGCAACACCGGTTTGGTTCCATGTTAAAATGACGCCGAGAAAGAAGACACCAATCTTCTTCAAAAAACGTTCTAGGAATAAAATTTGAAAACTTATATTTCTTTTCCAAGTCCCAAGAGAAAACTTGTGACTTAAAACAAAATATAAAATGTTGGCTATGTATTAGGGATAGAAATAAAATTAAATTAAATTAAAAATAAAGATTGAAAATATATGTCAGTGAATATGAACAATGTTTCTTTTTTTAAATAAATTAAAATGTTTATTTCCATCTGTCATAATTGATATGCGCGCTAGTTTCAAAGTATTTACATCCATTTATTTTCTTCTTTAATAATTATGAGACACGACACTCACTTGTTTAACAGTCCTGCGTGTGCGTTAGAATAAAATCATGGTCGACATTGAAAATAAATAAATAAGAATCCAACAAACTTCTTAGAAGGATAAATATGTTTAATAAAGAGGTAAGTGTTCTTCCTTAGCTCAAAATTCAGTATTTTAATTATTTTAAACAGTGTTAGACGTTATTCCTTCCATTTTGTTATTAATGGATGTACATAGTATTATATTTTCACGCACGACAACAAAGCGCGCTATGCTGCGGATGAACTTTGAAGTACATCATTTAATTAACCCAAAACAAAAAATAAATGGTAAAATATTTACAAATTAGAAAAATAGAGGGAAATATATGGTAGGATGGCAAATCACACTACACCATTTACTAATGTAGGGTAGGTGACCTGGCGGTCTAGGGGTAAGGTGTTGGACTTCTGTGCTGGCGGCCAGGGTTCAATCCTCGGTCCCGGCATGGATTTATCTTATTACCAAACCCTTCCTTCACCTCTGACAAGACATCTTGTGAATGTGCGGAATGCCAGGCCTCCGCCGTGGTTCGGATTCCACGTTAAACTGTAGGTCCTCCATTTCATCTCACAATCACCCTACCATTACACACTAGCCTAAGTACGTATAACCCGAACAGGTAGTAAGACGCGGTGCTAATAATAATAATAATACTAATGTAGGTAATCAAATGAATGTACAATTAATTGAACTCGTACATAACTAGCGAAACTTAGAAATTGTAAATATTAAAGTCACGGATGTAACCTTATCAAGTATCATATACGTAATCAGAAAAATGACACATGGACATGAGAATCAAACCCTGTACCCTTGGCTAAGCACACCAAAGCGCTATCATCGAGTTTTCCAGAAACAATCCCGTTTGATGTTTGCACTTGGAAGTATAAAGCCGTCCCTATGACGCCTGTCGCTGTGTTATCTCTTAGTAACCGATGATTTCCACACGTCCATCATATAATATACCTTAATATATAGGCAAAGAATGACCCTGTGCAAGGGACAATATCTGGATAAATCAGTGGTCAACGATACCTGGTTCTATTCCCATGTGCACTTGGTATTTTTAAAATTTTCGAGTACGATACTAATGGGATATAGATTAGGAGTGTATAGCTTAAAGGAGGAAGTGTATCATCATTTGCATAGAGAGATATATACAAATTATTTATGGAAAACACCTCATTACAGATTATGTTCAAACATTGACCTCTTGGTCGCCGGTAAACCAAAACCGGCATATGAAACGCCATTGTTCAGATATTCACTAGGACTCGGTATAGCTTGGCTAACTTGAGACTTTTAAATGTTATGTGTAAAGTTTCCTAAAGTCCCGTGTTTTAATAAAATAAGAGACACGCATCAGTTGGCTCGTGCTCGATCGCACTACTCTCATGTTATACTAGACTACCGAAGACGGGGATATCGGGTTTAAAACCCTGTCGGGTGAACTGAATGTTTTCTATAAACAATTTACCACTTTCTCTCCACGCAAATGTAGGAGCAATGTTTCTCAATTGAACCCTCCTAATTCCTAAATCATCAGTGTAATTATTACATAGACTTAAAGTAAAAATGGACCGTAAAACGCGGTGGTAAAAACAAAAACGAGACATGTTTAGTATCAAAATTAAAATAAATAAAATATTTGATAATACCTATGGCTTTAGATCCAAGAAACTAAGACTTTTTTTATCTTCATGTATTTCTACCCGTATCACCTTGAATACACCCAAACAAGATTCGAACCTCAATTTCCCCGTCATCGGCAATCTAGTCTACTGCGATAGTATCATTTTAGTCCTGCGGCCACCGAAGAGGGTTACAACGACTTGATTTTAGGGGGTGGACGGGGCAGGGGGTAAGAGAGGGAGTTAAAACGTATATTAAACAATTTAGTGTACTTTTTATTTTCTAGAAGCTAAAAAATAATTATCTGGGTTTTATTTTAGACATAGGCTTAAGTTAAAAAATCTACTAGCGAATGTAAAAATGTTTTATTTGCTTGTTTTTTGGAATTAACATAGATAAGTAAAACTAACACCATTATTTATAGTACTATCTATTTGTTTGAATCTATGTGCTAAATAGGTTACTACAGTCGAATTTCTTAAAGAGGAAGTTTAACTGAAAGTTAGAAAGCTACTAGATAATATTTTTTAACTAATATAATGCACAGCAGGTACTTTTGATAGATATTATAAACATATATAAAATAGTAGGCTAAAACTTTTTTTTTCAACCTTTCTTATACAACTTGTAAATGGTTTTAGGTATCAGTTAACCGCTTCGGTGTTAGCAAGATCTAAGGCGCCACTTTCACATTAGAGTAGATTGTAAGAGATGGGGAGAAGTGGGTTCTAATCCCTGTTGGGTAAACTGAGATTATTTTTTTCCAAAATAATTTTCTCGCTCTCTCCACGCTAATTCGGATAAACATTTCTCTAAATTCAAAAATCCACATCCCTAAGACATTAGAGTAATTAGTACATATACGTAGAACCTGAACAGAACGCGATAACAAAAAAAATTTATATTAAATTAGTAATGAGTATAATAAATATTCTAAAAGGAACGCTCAATACCAAATAGGTATATTTAAAATCTTAAATCAAGAACTATGAAAAAGGGATAGATATAATAAACAGAAAGTAAGTTGATGATAAAAAAAATTAAGAAGAAAATTGACGAAGACAAAAGGGAATATTTATTCACTAAAAATTCTATTAATAAGTGGTTAATACTTGAATTAACTTTAACAACATTTAGATAAATACAGGCGATAATGAGTCTAAATAAGAATAATGGTTAAATATTAAATATAAGGAGAAATTAAATTGGTACATATATAATACATATAATAGTAAGGATATTCCGATAATCGGATTATTCTGACAATTCAATGTTCATCAAAAATTTTCGGATTATTCTGACAATTCTATGTATTATCCATGTACCAATTTAATCTCGCCTTATGTTTAATATTTAACCATTATTCTTATTTAGAATCCTTATTGCCTGTATTTCATCAAAATGTTAAAGGTAATTCAAATATTAACCACTTATTAATAGAATTTTTTAGTGAATAAATATTCCCTGTTGTCTTCGTCAATTTTCTTTCTCATTTTTTATCTTCAACTTACTTTCTTTTTATCATATCTATCATTTTTCATAGTTCTTGATTTAAGATTTTTAATATATCTGTTTGGTATTGAGCGTTCCTTTAAGAATATTAAAAATAAGTCAACTTAAACTGTTTTTAAAAAACATTGGAAGTTGAATAATCTCTTAAGTTTATGGGTTAAGCAAGAAAGAGGTCACATACGCGCTTTATATCCTTAAAGGTGCAATGAGTTCAAAAGTGACAAACTCACCTCTCTTAAGGCGAGGAAGGAGCACTGAATAATTGAAGATAGAGGGTGGAATAAGGGTTGGAGGGGTAGTTCATCGAATTGGACAGGACGGATTTGTAGGTGGGATTTTCGAAAAGCCGGCCTAGCAAACCTTTTGTCTACTATCCGCCCCAATCGTTGTCTTCCCAGTAAAAGAGATGACATGTTGCTGGGAAGGATGTAATAATGTAATATCCCCAGGGATGATGGAGAAACTAGGGGTGGTGTAACGGGTTGGAGGGGGTGGTAGTGGTAAGAAGGATTTTCTACCATCCCAAGGGAAGGAAAGGGTCTCTCTCTCTCACTCTCTCTTTGTCATCACCTCAAGTTGTAATAACTCTTGGTCGTGGATGGCCTTGTTGACTCTTCTGCGACAAATAAAAAGAGTTGGGCGAAGAAGAAGTTTGAGTTTGTGTTGGAGTTTTCATATAGTGCTGTCAGGTATTTTAAGAAAATTATAAGATATTTTAAAGGACGATAGTTATTTTCAAATATTAAATACTTAAGATGTAATCATATTCTAAGAATTTAATAATAGTTTAATATATTTGGAATATTGATGGAAGAAATATTTAGAAATTTTTCACAAGGCCATTTTACTTTTGTGAAAGAATTGATATAATTTTATTACAACATTGGTATTATATCAAAGCTATTGATAAACTCTATCAAAAGTGACAGCTGCAAATTACACAATTTTAAGTATATATTATGTTAGAGTAGATTTATTAGCTATTCTAGTTGTCAAATAAGGTTATACCGACTTATACGTATACAAATTGTATTTTATTTCACAAGTATTATTCGAAAATGTATAGTGCCTATGTTATTCAACTAGTCTTTATAATATGGCCTTAAATTACATTTTAAAAAATGCTAGCTAATATAGTAAAAAATATTATTTTATAGATAAATCCTAGCTACTATAATTTATCTTAACCAGTTAGGGGTAGATGAGTGACAAAAATGATCAGAAAGATTTGTAAATTGAATATTTAATAAATAAAAATGCTTATTATACATTGAGGTACTTATATCCTCTTCAGAATAAAGCTATCCAGCTGATAATTACTATTTCACACATTCACTTAGCTCAATGTGATCTTGGAAACTTTTTATTCTCAATGATTGGGTTTTAAAGTTAAAAGATAACTTCTAATATAAAACATTTTTCAAAGAAGGTGACATCTAGATTTTATTGTGGCTACTGTCAACAATATCTCAACAAGATCACCACTAAGACACTTGATTTTAACCTCAACCAATTGCCAAACTTTTTCTGCGTTATACAACCAACAACTAATCTAAACGCATTGCAACTCACCTCGATGGTCACATGGCCTAAGGCGCTACTCTCGCAGTAGATTAAACTGCCGATATATTGGGTTCACTGAGGGTGGTTTCCCTAAATGGTTTTCCACTCTGCCTCCACGCAAATTCAAATATAAATATAATCTTCCCAATCCCTAAAACCGCTATAGGAATTAGTATATAGTCGTATATCCGGAACGGATAGTAAGACGTAGTGCTAAAAATAAGCATTGCAATACTCCAACAACAACAACAACAAAAATACTCATCAAATACTTGCTACCCACTTCAGTGGCCACATGATCTAAGGCGTCACTTTCACAATACACTAGACTGCTGATGACAATGAGAATGGGGTTCACATCCTAATCGGATGTATTGAGGGTGTTTTTCCTTAAATGGTTTTACAGTTTCTATCTACGCAAATGCGTGTACACTCTCTTTAATTTTAAACTTCCTCATCTCTAACTCAATAGCTTAATTAATACATAAGCGTATAAGCTTAACGGATAGAAAGACGTGGTGACAAAAAAAAAATTACTTGTTGATTCGAGTTTGGGATAATCAAACAACTTGAAAACTTGTTGGAAAGCGTAGTGAAACAAAAAGCAAAAGTATTTTACCAATATTTATATCTATAATATTCTATTTTTAAGAAAATTAAGGAAGTAAAGAAAGTGTTACTTTAAAAGTTGCAGTGCGCAACAAATAAAAAGTGTCTTTCTCAGCCCCCCCCAAAAAATAGAAATAAGTGGAAATAGGGAATGTTGAAACTTTGAAGTTAACAGAGGAAGAAAAAAAATTAGAAGAGGGGGAAAAAAAAGAGAGAGAGAGGAAGTGTAGACGTCCTCCGAGCTAACTTCAATCAAGCCAATAAGAATGGCGAGCGGTAACGCAAGAGAAGGGGGTGGTTGATGGGAGAGGCAGGGGGGTTGTTCGCTAATGTTCCCACCAATGTCACCGGTTCCACGACTGAATTATTCAGGGCGTTGAGGAAGGTGTGGATTAGAGAGCGAGAGGCGGTTTTCTCCCCATGCGTCTACCGCACTCATGGGAGAAAGG
The DNA here is from genome assembly GCA_901482245.1 of Timema douglasi. Lineage (NCBI taxonomy): Eukaryota > Metazoa > Arthropoda > Insecta > Phasmatodea > Timematidae > Timema > Timema douglasi. Next base: position 9,790 of record CABEEJ010008759.1, read on the forward strand.
AGAGGGTGGAGAGAGGGTCACAGAGGGACGGAAACTTCGAAGTGGTGGTGGTTTTAAAAAAAAACTCTGTAATGTTGTACATAAATTTAGATATTTAAGAAAATGATTCTTTTATTCCTTTTAAAAGTGGATTTCGAGTATCTTAAATTGTTTAGAAAAAAAATTCAAAGGTATTTCACTAGCTTACAATGTGAAAATAGATCTCATAAAAACACTTCAAAGACTTTTATTTTGAAATAGAATTCTACTACAGGATATACGTTATATTTTTACATATTTTTCCAGTGCAAAATGTCAGTATATATATATATAACCTATATTTTTGACATATAATAATAATAATAATATATTAATATTAAAATGTTGGTGGAATATTTTACTTTAACGCTTCTTAGCTCTTTACAGCTTGATGTAGACAATTGGCCACATATTATTATAAAAAAATTTAAATTATATTATCATTTTGTTTCTATGTAATAGCCTACACAGATTTAAAAATAAATTTATTAAAATATGTTTTATTGGACAATACCTTTGTTAATTTGGGCTAAATATATCTCTTTAACATCTGTCAATGGTGCCCTGTAATTTAATAAAAACAGTTTCTGTTCATTTAAAAAGTGTGTCATCTAATTCCGTTCTGCTAATGCCAGATATTCAACCACTTACTATTAAAAACCCCAGATAAAGAAACTTGAGCTCTATGTTTATACTTAAAAAATATGTTATTTATTTAGGACATAATAGTGTTTTGTTATATAACACATCAACACCACTGGCCTTTTCTGGCATCCCCTACCACCCAATCGTAAAGCCAGTCCAGTATATTGAAATATTTACTTTACTGAAGTAAGAAAAAGTGGGAATATCTTGGAGAAAATATTTCAGGAATAAATGGAAACATATTTTAAAATAAAAGTGGTACATCTGGCTGAGACTCAATCCAAAGCCCACCACTATCAAAATTGACCAGAAAAGGTTGATGTACTAGCCCACGTTTCCATCATTTGTGGCTAGTAAAACTGATTAAGGTTATCTCTATTTTAATCCACTGGAATCAATTGTTGTAGTTTCATACTATGTTTGGTTAAAATTTTAATAATTAAGAAATTATAAAGCCTTTATTCAATTTATTATTTCTAATGGTTTAGAAATCTTATGTGATCATTGTAGGTTATCAATATTAATTCACAGGATATAATTGCATGCGTTCATTTTCCAAGCCTCGTGTTTTGTGACTGTAATAGTTTGTCAGTTTTGTTGATTTTAAATATATTTTCATAACCTCTAAATGGTCGATTATTTGGTGATACTATTGTAATAAACAAATTAGTATATCTCTGAAAGAACTTCTAAAAAATGTATTATTTCAAGGTATTTACTATCTATGTTAAAGAGAGGTTTTATTTTCAAAAATTCGAGTGTGGCTGTGTCGGTGCACGGCCGGAGGGGTTTTACGTGAATACGTTACACCAGCAGATTTTTTGTTGCGAAGTGTAAATAAATGAAAACAAATATAATAATCGATTACAATTTTATGTATCATAGTTCTATGGTAAAATAAGTCATATACAAATGGTAGTAAAGATACACCCAAGTTTCTGGTGAAAGTCAAATCCATACATGTATTACCGAGCGTCGTAACCGTGCTCTGGAACGTTGCCGTAGTTTACCTCGTAACGAAGCCTGCGAATCTGCGTGGATATAAAACAGCCGTGCACCGATCGGGTCCAACGGTGGCAGTCCACTGGGCTTTGGTGAATAATTGGAACCATTCGATAGATAGCGACCAGTTTGGAATCTTATTGCTGTCCAGTGATTTTCTGCAAGCCCTGCACAGCTTGAAATCTGCAACCGCTTCGCCCGGGAACGTGTCGCTGAGCAGTAACATATGTTTTGACTTCACAGGCTTCAGCTCTTACAAGGTTAATATTGTGTCATACATATCACATTTATGACCGAATGTATTGTTCAAAAAAATGCTCTTTAAACTCTCACTCGCTGAACTCCAATGCTCTTCCATTGCCACCGATCTTCTGAAATCTACATCCATGTCAGCCAATCCATCCTCCGAAGCGGTGGCATATTCGCTTAAGTAATATACATCCACCGCTGAGGTGCTGGTGCCTTCAGCAGCACATTGCGTCGCTTCCAATTTATTTCATTTACAACTATATTCACCTTCTTTAAATTTTATTTTTAATTTAAAACCATGAGATCATATTTAAAACAAACGTGGTGGAAGTTTATGCTTGGTAATTGTCTTTATCCTCATAAGTATGCATATAGTCCGACTATCAATCCTCACAGGCGGGAATACATTCCAACTGTCAAGCCTCATAGGTGGGAGTAAAGTTCAACTGTCAACCCTCATAGGTGGGCATACAGTCCAACTGTCAAGCATCATAGGTTGAAAGACAGTCCAACTATCAAGCTTCATAGGTGGGCATACAATACAACTGTCAGACCTCATTGGTGGGAATATATTCCAAATGTCAAGCTTCATAGGTCGGAGTACAGTCTAAATCTTAGCCCTCATAGCTGGCATACATTCCAGCTATCAAGCCTCATAGATGGACATACATTCCAGAGGTCAAGCCTCATAAGTGGAAGTACAGTCCAAATGTCAACCCTCATAGGTCGGCATACAGTTCAACTGTAAAACCTCGTAGGTGGGCATACATTACAATTGTCAAGCCACATAAGAGAGAATTTAGTCAATCTGTCAATCTTTATAGTTAAAATATTGTGGTGACAATGAGTTTGGTTTCAGATCCATTTGGGAGTAATGAATTTTTTTTCCTAAATTGTTTTAGACTCTCCGAGTGGGTTACATTTCCCTAATATTATACTTAACTCATCCCTACCCCATTTACTTAACTAATATATATATATATGCGCGTATAACCCGAACGAGTATTGATAGTTGAGAAAATCTGTCTTGGTCTCCTTTATATTTTGAGAGCCACCACTACGTTGAAAGAAGATGATGATATTAGGAATAAAAGAGTTGTGACATTTAAAAACATTATTTTCTTAAATATGATCAGAAAAAGACTTGAGTTAATAAAGATCAGAATTTTTACTCAGAATACTATGTATGAACGATAACGCCTTAAATGGCACTAAAATAAACCTCATAAAATATTATCTCTTTATACAGTTATGAATTAACTATTTAATTAGTAGAGATTCAGAGTGTAGAAAATAAATTAAAAGATCTCATTTTTTAATACAATGTATTGTTCGATAAATAAGTCATAACCTATTATTTTAAATATTTTTTTAATAAATGATAAACTCACAAATATATATATTTAGTAAATTGACCCTCGTTAACCAGTTGTATGTGTTTTCGTTAAATTAGATTATTTGTAATACACAAACATCAATACCTTTTTTATTAGTCACCACAAAAAGGATGAAAAAAAGTGTGTATATATATATATATATATATAAAAAATGAGACACTAATAAAAGGGCAGGGTCCCGGATTGCGAATAAAGCTCGGCAATCCTTAACATTCACATAGCTGGAGCTAACCAACTTGGAGGAATAGGGAATGAGATAGGAAGAGAGAAAGGAAAAGAAGGTGGATGGAGCACAAATAATCTAATACACGAGAGACACACAAATAAAATCTGTAGGGAACCTGATGGGAATAGGTTGGCATATAACAATTTATTGGCTTTCTTACGATCGGGATAGGGGTAGATATAGAGACCTACCTATTTTTTTTCTAAAAAAACTTCTTATATTCATATGAGAAACTTGTAAGGTACTTTATTGAATTTGAAATCTCTATTTAAAACGATATATCAACTTTAATAAATAAATCACTATACCAAATTATGACATGTATTAATAATATAATATTCAGAAATATATTAATTTGGTAGAATATCACTTTTTTTTGCATCACGTCTTAATACATGTTTAGGAAATAAGCCTATGTATTAACTACTCTAATAATTTATGTATGTCAAGGGTTGAATTTACAAGAAATGTACCCGCATATGTGCGGAAATAGAATGAGAAACCCTTTAGGGAAAAAAACATCCTCAGTACACTCTACCGTCATCGAACCTAGAACCTAGATAACCGCGTCATCCGTAGTTTAGTCCATAGCGGGAGTGATCCCTTAGATCATACAACCACCGAACAGGCTTTTATATATAATTACTTAATATATTAATAAAACGTTAATAATTTTGTCATCAAAATTGATCGACATTTGAGTCGATTAAATGGCTCAAGATTTTAAAATAATATGTTAAATATGTAAAACTTAAAATTTTTGCGTTTAAGTATATCCAAATTGAAAACATATATTTAAAAATATATATATATTATCCTATTCTAGTACGTATATTTTGTCTGATTCTATCATTTAAAGACTTTTCTAAGCTCATTTTATTTGCACACGCACTCGAAAACTTAAGTTTAAGTGTCAGTGTTTATATACTTACAAAATTAATCAGCGATTAGGAAGCCTAAGAAGACCATTTCACTTCGACCATGTTAAAGTACATTCACTAATTTTTTATTTTTTTTTATTTTAGGTATTCAACGTGCACTTTATGAACTGATTAATTATATCAGCACATGAATTATAAACTAACTTAAGTCTAGAGCAGACACAACACCCAACCCAATAATAAAAATTAAAATAATGTAAGGTATAACGGACCAGTGGAGTTAGTTTGTGTCCACGACCAGAACTACTCCAAAAATATCTAACCAGGAATCAAATATGAATCACAACGAGTAAACAACTAACAGACCAATTTAACTAATTACACCGCATTTTATATTAAGTTAATATCCTATAATTTGTGAGGAATTCGAATGTTTGGCTAATACAGATACTTTGTTATATATTTCCCAGGGAAAAACTATGTCGATTTCTTCTTCCACCGAGTCACTATCAAATATAAAGAAAATAATATTTAGTAAACGTACTCCCATGGAAAATATCAAGTTCAAGATTGGCTAGTCAAAAACGAAATATTACTGGCGTTAACGTAAATGACTCCGGGGTCATTTAGGTGAGAGCTTTGGACAAAGATGGCCTTCAGGACTACTTTCAGTTATTTTGATTCGGCACTTTCATCGTCTGCCTTTTTCTTTTTCATTTTATATATTTCATTCTTTTTTCCCCCATAAAGCTGTAATATCTAGGACATTTGTATGGAAAAGTAAAAAAAAAANAATCTTGTGCTATTAAGAGTACACATAGAAAAACAAGATGGGCAAATGAATGAACGACCACATTACTAACAGAAAAGAATAAAAAAAGAAATAAAAATTAACTTTATTTCTTACTTGATTAAAGAGTCAAAGATAATTAATATTAACAATTACTAACACATTGATTTGTTTTTAACGTATATTTTATTATTGTTCGTTTTTATATAATAAGATTTTATAGTTTTATAAATGCATAAATACACCATGATAACTTTTTTTTTACCAGGGTAACTCAAAGTGATAAATGTATGTATAAATACAAATGACAGAAAAAATAGATTTATAGAAGCAATGCCTTTTCCAAAAATGTCTATAAATCCCAGATATAATCTCATTTGACGTATGTATAATATTTTGACTAAATGAATAAATTAGAAAAACAATGCGTCATTTAAAACTTGAATCACGATGAATCATCTAAGAACGTCTACATAGTGTATGTATGTACATAAAATATTATTTATTTTTATACTCTTAGATTCATATTAAATTGTTATTTGTTTAAAATATGTGTGTCAAGATTATTGACGTGAGTCTTTATAAATAGTATTTGAAAGTTTATAATGGTTTATGCATAAAAACACAGCTAAATTTTAAATTGTATTTTTCTAAGTATGGTTATAAGTTTAACATTTTAACAAAATTACTTTTATCTCTATTCAATACAGAAAAAATATATCGAAAGTTCCCTTTAGTTTTTTCAGCCTGATTAATATTTATTCGACAACTATTTTTACTTTATCAAGAATTAAAGAATGCTCAAAATAATTGTTTGCAAAGGTTGCATGAAAACTTATTTACAATTTTTTTGTTTTTTGTTATTTGAAAAAGGATAGAGAGATTTATACAGTACTATATATTCAAAAACCACTTTAGTTTACGTTAATTAGTGAATTTTAGTTATTATTTATACAACGTGTCTGTTAATTATATGGAAACATAGGCTTACATGCATGCTGTTACTATTAGTAGACACAACATTATGAAGTTTTACTCAACATGAAACCTGGCATGAAATTCAGTTATTATTGGTGATATATTATTCACACAAATCCTGTGTCAAACATCGTAAGCCTTTATGATTTGAAAACAGATTTTTGTAATAACTACTGACATGAAAGTGAAAATAAAAATTATGTTAGAGTGGCAGGATTTTTGGTGGCAACCCCCGTGCCCCCCACCCACCCCATCCACTTGCTCCCTTTTATAGAGAGTATAGGTAATGAACCAAAATGGAAATAAGTAAATAATTACATTACGAATTATTACTTCCAATAAACGTATTTTTAATCACCGTTCTATAAAAATATTTGCCAATGAGAAATGGTTTATGAAAACGGCGTACTATAAAAAACTGAGCCGTGAAAAAAAATTATTGCGGTTCTTTGTATAATATTCGTGCTGATCTTTTCATATTTACTCACCTTTTATTTGTACTATTTTATCGATGATCTTTCATATATAAATAATATTTTCTCATTATTCCTCTCCGCCTCTTTTTCCTCTCTGTTTCTGTTTGTTCCATTAAATTTGGTAATTACGTCCTAGCAGGAATCTCTAATTTCGCGAGCACACTGCTGAAGCCATGGAACAATACCGAGCAAATTAACAAACACTGCACGTAAACTAAGTCATTGTTTTCCATTTAAAATAACGACAATGCGATCGCTAATAACGTTATCGTTGATAAAATAATGTAGTCGAAATGAAATTATTATGTCGAGTCGAGTTAACTCAGAATCAGTGTTATACATATGTGAGAGGGGATCTGTAGGCAATAGGGCTGCATTTATATCCACAATGCGTGATGGTTTCCGTATTATTTTTTTAGAATAAATTTAATATTTCGTTTTTTTATTTTGCCATTGAAAAATAATATTGAACTAACTTTTTTTATCACCTCGTCTTACTACAAGATTACTTTAATGGGATTGGAATAAGGAAGGAAGCATTTTAATGTTAATCTACCCACATTTGCATGGCAGGAGAGTGGGGAAACCATTTTGGAAAAAACAACATCAGTAGACCAGACAAAAGTTCAAACCATTATTTCCCTGCCTTCTCCGCGACAGTTTAATAGACTTAAAAGTGTGACGCCTTATACCAGTGTGATGCAACTGGTGGCCCGTGGGCCAAACACAGCCCGTGCTTACTTAAAATGTAGTTCTCACAGTATCCTGGTGGGAAATTAAATGGAAACTCTCCGTGGCATATAGGAAATTTCTAATGATGCAAATAAAACTTTTATTTTAAAAGGCCATGATTGCATCTTCCTATTCATTTAGTTTATTAATAAAATATGAATATATATTACACATATATAATAAATATAAATATCTATTTATAATGACAGGTTGTTTTTTGTGAGATTGTGTGTGTGTGTGTGTGTGTGTGTGTGTGTGTGCGTGAGTGTGAGTGCGCGCGCGCGCGTGTTTGTGCGTGGGCGCATAAATATTTTATAATACATTTTTTGAGAAATTAATAAACATTTGCAGTAAAATTTGAAAGGTATTACCAACCAAAGATGAAAATTAATCTTTATTAATTGTTGTTTGTAAGCCTATATTAAATTGATGAGATGGGTTAGTATGCAAGTATCTTTGTTCCAAGGTGCACTCTTATAATCTGGTTTGACCCCTGGGATGAAAAACGTTGGACCACCAAGCCTTAGACCACGCATCTATTGAAGCGGGTGAATACTGAACTAGGTAGCATTAAAAAAAATTCTAGCCTTTAAGGATAAATAACAATTTAAAATAATAAATTATTTTTAAGTGAAATGAATATTTCTAGCAATAGAAAGGTAATTTCCAATATGTGTTAACTCTTAACAATCCCCCATAATATTTCCAAACAGTGTTTTTGTTGTGTGTTTTTTTTCGTGCTGTTTGATTTAGTTGTATTTACTATGTTAAGGACTCCCAATAACCGTAGGGCCTACATTTTCTTAGCACTTGTGACTTAATGACTTGATTGGTTTCATAATAGATTGAATCATTGTTGATAAGTTTAATAAAAAAAGGCAGTCAAATATTACAAGCTAAACTACCAATAAATTCATTTAGATTTATAATACCTACTTATAATTATGACCCATGAATAACCACAAATCTTGTAAATTTTGTAAATGCAATTTAAACATTAAATTTGTTTATTAATAAGTTATATAAAATTTGTGTTTAATTGCCACCTTAAACAAATAGGGTTCTACCACCACTAAAGTTGAGCAGTACAAATAGATGAGGACCCGCGCTATGTCCCTGGTACCACGATTGGTTTGAGCACCTGGTGGGTCTGAGTCACGTGACTATCGGTCACCAAAAAGATTGTAGGATTACATTATACGATAGAATTCAGAAAAGGTACAGTAGCCCCATGGCTTCTTTGGTGCTAACTGAAAGCTCACAGCTGACGGCTTTGAAAAGTTACCTGACCAAATTATGTATCCCTACGCAGAACCAAATGATCTGCAAAACATATGTTTAGCATCTGTCACTTCTGAAAGTAAAAATTTAGGTATTTACCTAAATGTTTACTGTCAGAAGTCAGCTGTGAGCTGTCAGTCAGCACCAAAGAAGTCATGGGGCTACTGTAGAAAGGAATTGCGCTGGGAAGGTAGGTTTGACGATATATTTCGAAAGTATTGTAAATATATTATTATATTACTGTCCCTGATACTATTTGCCTGAAGTGAAATATGTAACGTTAAAGGTATGAATAAATGAAATTGATTTAATTAATATATTTTAACCGTCGGGGAGTTCGTAGGTCAATTCCACACGTCAGTATTTTTGAAAGCTTTCTTTGAGAAACTATCTCGCTCAGTGAATTGAGACTAATTCCAATCCACCCGAATAAATCTTAAAGGGATTTTTAAGTTCCTCCAATACAAAACATGAAATATTACATAGACACACCCTCCCCCTAAAGTTAAAAAAAAAAGGTGGACAACGAGATCTCTCGCAAATGATCGATTGTCGAATCGAGGTACAAGCAACCAGCTAGATTTATAGAGATTGATGTGATGTTTACTTTCTTTTCTGGACTTCTTTTGTTTTTTCCAGCCCTCCCACTGTTATCCAACCCCATCGCGAGTCGTGTGTCTAATGCTCAAATAACGTGGCCATCAATCTTTGTGCCGTGAAGGCGTCTGGCAACCCCATGATCTTGTACGTCAGTAGGCTTTTCATATCTCGTCTTGTTCTAGCACAAGCATGGAGAGATAACGAATGTTGTGGTTGTTTTGTTTTTTTCACAATAAAACTTCAAAGACTTTTTTAATGAAATAAAAAATAATCCGTAGCGTTCATTAAACCCATCAGCTGTGGTAAAGAGTATTGTTATTTAAAGTCAAATTTCCATAGGAAGAACATTATATTTTATACATAAAAGCTACAAGATCTAACTTCACGTATACATACGTCAAATCGTCTAATCTGAAGCAATCAATTTTGTTAGATATTACCTGTAAGATAATACTAATACACTAGTATAATATTATAATTTTGGCTGTAAAAAATAAGTTTTTATTTTCAAAAGGTACTCCAAATGTCAATTTGTAAGAAAATAAATGTATTTGTATATTATATATATTGGAGCAAGATATGTATATATATACCTTGATTTTCTTACGAATAATTGACATTTGGAGTACTTGTTAAAAATACACTTTTTGTAGGCATAATTGACAATAGTTTACTAGTTCACTAATATATATAAGGTTATATATATATATATATTTATATATATATATACACACACACAAGCGCACATTGGGTGACTTATGGGTTGTTAACAGGTTTAGGTGTCTGGTTCAACAACAGTACTAGTAAATATTTTTCTTTTTACCTTAGTATCAATTAAAGCAATTACAAACACAACTATGTAGTGAGTGAGAGTATATTAGGCACTTAGGGAGTTATTTGGCTCAAAAAGGAATGAGGCTGCTGGGAAATAGAGGAGGCTACATAATTATGATGTACCGATACTCATCACAAGACATTGAAAGTGCGGTAATGATCAATCAAGTTCCTAATGCCATGAAGTAGGTAAATATAGATATTAAAATTCTACTATTGATTATGAAAGCTATGCACGTTAAATAATAGTATCTGTTTATAAGTCCTCATAGCTTTTTGGCTCCAAATACCATTTTACTATATATTCCCAAAATGGTGTACATAAATATCTCTCATTTAAAAAAATAAATCCTAAGATGAAATATATTTTATCATAAGAAGCAAATTATTACTATGTCTATCATTTATATATATCTATGTATATACATATTTTTTTGTAGCTATAAAATCACAATTTACTCGTCTTAGATGTTCATCTTCTACAAATGGTAAAGTATAAAATATAATATATGTGAGTGTACTTAAAATACGGGCAAAAGAAATAGAAATGGGTTGAAATATATAATGCCAGACAAGTTCTTGGCTTCGCTTTTTTTTCTCTCTCTCTTTGAACTAATAGAACGCTTGCACATCGGAGGGAGGTTAGGGGAGTTGGAAAGGGGGAAGGGCGGAGGGTGGGTTTGGGGTGGAAGTGTGGAGGAATTGCGGATGGATAGTGAGAGAAGGAAAAGGGTAGTATTTCTTTACTTCTCAGGGGAGTAGCAGAAGAAACATTATTTGTTTGTTGTATGGCCCATGGATACTTTAGGCTTAAAGTGTGTGTGTATGTTCCCTATATATATACACATATACACAAACACATACGCACTCAATCTTTCAAGTTGTTTTGTACAATGGGGTTCTTTTCGAAAGAGCTGAGCTGAAATCCAATAAGTTTTACCCCTACCCCTCGTCCTATCTCTTACTTTACAAACCTTTCCCCCACCCATTTCCCATTTCTGTCACTCCACGTATATAATTCCACCCCCAGACCCCAGTTGGTCCCCCTTATATTTCGGACAAAGTTTGTTGGGCCTGTGGCCCTATACTTCCCTTGTCGACAGATCACAAAGTCCTGCTTTAACGTTCGTCCCCATCTGTGAAACAAAATTGCTGCAATTTCTTTCTAGTATTAACGTGACCAATTTTTTTTATTGATAGAATGTTTCTCTTTAGTGGAAGAATATGAAATACAACAAAAGAACGTTGGATTGATGTTATACCCGTAAAATAATGTTTTATATAAAAAGAGTACATAATACTTACCGATGACATCATTTCGAAATATATATATTTTTTTGTCCAGGGTAAAGATAAACTTTTTGATATGCTATGAAAACAAAAGCCAGCTATGTTGGTAGATATATACTATATTTTACGAGATACATTTTCTTTTAGTATTATTTTATAATATATATTTATTTACAAACCAAAATTATATCAAATAAGCCATTATATTAGGAGTTCAAATCCTCAAACAAAATATTTGACGTATAATAAAAAATAATCATTTAAACTCCTGAACTAAAATTCAATTTTTTCTACAATGTTACCACTGCAAAGTTAATTAAATGCTGTACTCATTGTTCTAATAGCCCTACCTCAGCTTAATAAAGGCATTTACTTCGTGAAAGTTAAGTTTAATAACTCATGAGCCTGTCAAAGAAACCACATCAAACAGCTTTATTTATTATTTTATGGATAGAGATAACAATGAGAAAGTATTTGTCGTAAATATCGTAAGAACCAGTTTTAATAAGAACACCATATAATATTGTAGGTCTAATAATACTCTAAACATGTTGATTAATATGAAAGAACCTGCTTCAGTGGCCGCATGGTCTACGGTGTATCTCTCGCAAAAGACTCGACTGCCGATGAAGGGGAGATCGGGGTTTGGTCCTGGTTGAGAGGTACTGGGGGTGGGGCTTCATAAATGGTTTTAAATTTTTCATCTAGGAAAATGCAGATACACTTCATTTAAATTAAACCTTCTTCATCCCTAACAAATTAGAATAATTATGTCATAGGAGTACAAACCAAACGGGTAGTAAGACGTGATGCTAAAATGTTAGAATTAAACAATTCAAACTAGGAATACTTGCTATGAACAACAACAAAAATATTAAAGACTAGCAGCCCAACCCGGCTTCGCACGGGCATAATAATATAATAAAAGAAAATACACAATGTTTTACAGTGAGTTTCT
>CABEEJ010008760.1:0-22128 GCA_901482245.1 Timema douglasi
TGGAAAGGGAGAGGATTCCAAGAAGATTAATGAATATGAAGTATGTAGGGAAGAAACAACAATGGGGACCAAGAACAAGATGGAAGGAACAGACAGCAACAGGTGTGCAAGTGAGAGGAGCAGAGTGCAGGAGGAGGAATGCTAGAAGAAAGAGGGAGATGGAGTCATTTTACTAAGCAGACCTGGCCACAGTTGTTGATGATGATACTCTGCTATGTTTGTCTATGTTACAGAGTTGGGTTGGTGTTGGGCTAGTAGCCAAACAGCCAACAACACTTCTATACTGTCTCAATTCAGAACAAACTAAACTGCAAGGAAATGTTTTTTGAACAAAAAATAGAGCCCATATGCATTTAGTCATAGACTTGACAATGTCACTGTTACAGTGCAATTTTCATCAGAAGGATCTTATCTGAGTGTTAGAAAAAACTACTTGATCTACTTTAACATAGTTGTACCCATTTTGGTGGCTGCCTGGTCTAACGCGCCACTCGTGTTGGACTAGACTGCCGATGATGGGGATCTCGAGGTTTGAATCTCGGTCGTGTGTACTGAGGATGGTTTTTCCAAACTGGTTTTACACTCTCCTTCCATGCAAATGCGGATACATTTCCTCTAAATATAGCTCGAACGGCTGGAAAGACACGATGCTTAAAACATATTTGTACATCAGGTCATGTGAATTTCAGCTGTTACTTTTGATAGATTTTATCAATACTCCTAAAATAATATTATTAATAATAATAATACAGTTAAATGTTATCGAAAAAAAAATTATTGTATTTTATAAAAAGCCTCTTGTATAAAAATTGGACACTAATTATCTACATATTGTTGGTACATGATTCATACTATTTTGGCACTGCTTGCCTTTAAAATTGTCATGTTTTATCTCCCAGAAGTAGGTAAGTATTGTATTCAACCATACAATGGCACACAATTTAAGGATAAGCACAAAGAAGAGTAAATATAATTTACGCATCAAGTAATATGAATGTTTAAGCTCTTGTATGTAAATAAAAGTTTGAATATAGAAAATTAAGGTAAAAATATATAATGAAATACATTTTTCTATACTAAAAAGATAGAAATTGATAAAAATTATTCTTTATAACACTGACATAGGATGCATGGAAGGTGAAAAAAATTAAATTTTTTGCAGTTTTTATAGCATAACATTTTTTTTTTTGTCAAAATAAATACAATATTTCTTCCATACAATCATAGAGTATAATTTTCTTCACATGGTGATATCAACAGTTCCTTAATATAGGTCATGAGCATAGCGGCATTATATGACAAACTTTTTAAATGAAGAGAAAAAGTTGTCCTTTAATTCCAGGACACCTTGACATATATTCAACAACAGCTGTTGATATCACCGTGGGAAGAAAATTAAACTCTTATGTTTGTAGAAGCAATGTTTGTTTTATTTTGCTATAAAAATTGCACAAGCACTTAGCTTTTCTTGTGTTTCCTGCATCCTCACCTTAAGAGGGAGGCTAAGTTAGAATGACTTATGTGTAAGTTAGATGAGAAAACTATTATCAAGACACTGATCTATCCTGTAGATGAACTGATGACCCTCAGAAGAAGGAATCAAAGTTCTTACATTCTCCCCCTAATGTCAGTGGGGCATGTAATATATTACATAATAAATTCAAATAAAAAAACTGGCTTGGCATTGTTGTATACAGATTGTTGTCCTTGAGCAAGAGATACTAGATGTTCAGAAAACCAACAAGAGTCTATGCGCGGATATTCAAGAGGAACAGATGCATAGAGAACTCCTCCAGGAGTCTTTAAACACCGCCCTCCTAGAAAACAAGAGCTTGTGTCAGCAAATAAATGAATTTCACGAAGTGGAGAACGACCTCATGATAGAGATAGAGCAGCTCAAACAATCCAGTGGCCAGCAAAAATTGCGTATTATTGAGCTGGAAGGTAAGCTGCTGAACGGGCATTTCAGGACCACCAATATATGTCCTGCTCAGACATTTACTGGGTCTGAGCACAGCAATGGGGACCTTATTAGGTTTGTTAATAGCCTGGCTAACAAAACAGCGTGACAAATGTTTTTTTTAGTACAATCAACTATGGCAAAATATTATTGATGTTTTTATTTGATTAACTTATTATCCACTAACGCTTTGTTTTAATCATGGCTTTGATGCCATTTTTGTGAAATTCAAAATGTACACCTTTTATTGTTTTATACATTAAAAAAAACACCCTTCATCCTATTTGTTATTGAATTTTTGTCATTTGGTTGTATGGGAATAAAGATCTATAATATTTTAACATAAACCTTTGTTTATTATTTAGGGCCCTTTAACGTTAACGTTCTGAACACTTATTTGACCAGCACACCACTTATAAATTAACTTAATTCTTGAACAGATTCAACACATAGTTCCCCGGATGTTAATTTATCATTGTGGGAGGAGAATCTCTGATTTAGTAAATAATAAAATTTTCGGACATATCAGGAATCAAACTTGGAACTCTTATCTCATGAAGACATGCTACTGGCCGAGCTAAGATGTCAAACTCTTATCTTTACTATACAAGGAAATGTTCGATAACTGTGTTACACAGGTTGAGGGAAGGAAGGAGACATTACAAATTACATATTCTTAAAAAAAATTAACATCTTCTATTATTATTATTATTATTAGCACCGCGTCTTACTACCCGTTCGGGTTATACGCACTTACGCTAATGTGTAATGGTAGGGTGATTGTGAGATGAAATGGAGGACCTACAATTTAACGTGGAATCCGAACCACAGTGGAGGCCTGGCATTCCCCACATTCACAAGATGTCTTGTCAGAGGTGAAGGAAGGGTTTGGTAATCAGATAAATCTTTGCCAGGACCGAGGATTGAACCTCGGCCGCCAGCACAGAAGTCCGACACCTAACATCTTCTAAAGTGGCAAAATGTCTACAATTGTAACGATTATTGTGATTTTTTAAGCTACTAAATTTAAACATAAAAAAATCTGTATCTTGGAATAAATGCTAGTAAAACATTGATCCAATTCATTTTACTTAAAAATAAGATATATTTGAATCTTGGAGTACATTTTAAGGCATAAAAATGTAATATTTTGTTACAATTTTTATATCTTGCAATTGAATACATACACCAAACTATGTTATCATAAAATACATTTTAGGAACACTTTTAAATTGTATGAATTTATAAATTATGAATACATTCATTCGATTTTATTTTATTTTATTAAAATAAGAACACAAAAACATTACATTTTGGTACATTACAGTGCAGTATATAAAATAAATATCTTATCTTTATCTTGCTCTGTCCATCCCACCTTACTGGTCTCGTCCCATTTACTTTCATGTCATAGTATTGTCTTGCCTTCCTTCTGTTGTTCAAGAGTTTATAAACCCCTCGAAGATAAAGTGTAGCCCAGTTCAAGCAATCTTACATCTTAAAGCAGTTTTTCTGGTCTTCATTTACCATATTATATTTAAGAAAAATACAACAAAATTGAGGAACAATTAATTTATTATGGTAAAAAAATACTTTAAATATTCCAACTGGGTGTTTTTCTATTGAATGATCCAAAAAAATTTTTATTCAATTTCCTTTTCAAACGTGATCATTTATCCAATATCCTGGTTAAATATCTATGAGACGGACTCGTAATATAACTAGGAAAGATCGGTTTTGAATTCTCTGGAAGATAATTATTATTTTCGCCAGACTATTTTAATTCCATTAATACTATGTTCATTCCATTATTAGACTTTTTTTTAGAATAAAACACTTAGTTAAATCCCCTTCCAACTTGAACCATTCCATTATTTTAAAAGAGTGAGCTCCAACGATAATATTTTAACTGACCAACATATTCTAAATTTAATTATATTTTCATTTGGTTGAAAACTAAGAATATAACCCAAAATATTACTAATAATAAACAAATGAATTTAACATTTTATTAGGAATGTTAAAAAAACACTTGAAACTAAAATACTTCCACAGAAAATTAAAATCACAGTATTTTTTTTAAATGTTAAAATATGCAAAATTAATTAAAATTAAAAGAATTGAGTAACGATAAATGATTATTAGAAACCCATGGGTGCATGGGTACATTCTTTTTACCTTAGTATTTATGCATTTGATTACTAGTTAAAACATTGACTAAACATAGGAATGAAATCTTAAACATTTATTTTGCATATTTACGAGAAGATGAATATATTAATTACTTTATCTATGTGAATAAAAAGCTAGAGTATAATATGATTAATATTTCAAATTTCCCTGAGAACAACAGGAGAAATTTGTTATAAACTATTTCTTGGTAACTTTATACCACCGGCATAACAATGAAATAGGATATATCACTTAGTTCAACAACATAGATATCACTCATAAAATAATATTACAAACATCAAAATTAACATTAGATATAGTAACAGTTTAAAAACTATATATATCTATAAAATGTAAAGATTTTTACAATCCTTGCACCCAACTTTCATAACAAAATTTGCTCATATTAATTAAAACAAATAGCTGTTGAACCAAACTCTACGGTATGGTATCATACTTCTTTTCTATTTGTACATCGAGTCCATAGATGTCAATTTTAAACATACCATCTGATATCTATTTATTCTGTTCACATTCAGACAGTATTATACATCAATAGGACATTGATACACATTTATACTTTATATTATATTAATAATGGATGGTAAAATTAAGTTATAGGTTGAACATTTACTGGGAAACGTTATAGTTAAAGTTCGTTCACGGTAGGAGTTTACCTGGGAAAGGACTTTTTTCCCTACCAGAAATCTATTATATAGTAGGATATTGGTAAGAAAAAAGACCTTTCAGAGGTAAACTCCTCCCGTGAATGAACAATAGATAACTGTACACAATGGGTTGTCCGTGCCATGTTTCTAACTATGTCGCTCAAATCACCACCATAAGTTTTATTATAGATGGGGCAAATCATATTTTATCTGAATCAAACATTTACTTTTGAATCCTTGACTCATAAAAAAAATTAAGGAAAAAATTTAATCAAATAACAGAATATGACATTTTGTTTTTATGCTGTAAGAAACGAATTTCTTGATCAAGTTTTTAAAATTGAATACGTGCTTAATACCATCAGTAGTCGAATGATCTAAGACAGTGGCTCTCCAACTATTTTATCCAGTAGAACACTATAAAAGCTACGAAACCTATCGAGGAACACCTCTGTGTTCTGTGGCAACATTTTTTGCAGCTTGATAGTTCATGAATGATATAAAATTATTTCAAGGGAAAAATGAAAACTACAACTGTATATTTCTTATAAACAACTTATAGAATAAAAATATATTTTAAGTTATTTTATAAACAATTTTTGCTTTTCATGTGAAGAAAAGTATTACATTTTGTATGAAAATGTAATTTGAAACATCAAATGACAATTATTCAAGTAGACAAGACAAATTGCGCTACCTTCTGCTATGAAAAATATAAAAATAGGAAAAAACTATAGAACATACGTAACGAAAAATCAAAAATTTCACCTGTCGGAGACAGGACTAATCCCTAATGTGCGATCAGTGTATAAGAATGGGCTCATACAAATATCTTAATATATCGATAATTATTCCCACCTGCAAGCCAGAATGAGACAGAAACTTTGGCCCTTGGACCGAGAATTGTTGAAGATCCCAGGTCTACAACTCTACTATAGGTTTTGAGCTTTAGCTAAAAAGTATATAGTTAAATAGTAAGCTTATGTTATAAGTCTAAAATAAGATTTATTTATTTCTTGAATATATGTTACATACCTTTTCTTTATATTTTAATTATGTTAAAAAGTAATTTCATTATCTTTCATTATTAAACTGGATATGCTGCTAATGAGATGGATGGTTCTACATTTTTAGCATACAAATTTATATGCATTATTAATGTTTTTACTGCCGTTACACATAATCGTCTCACGGAACCCCTGAATTCGGTTTGAGAACCACTTGTTTAGGACATCACACTTGCAGTACTGGTGCTATATGATTCAAAAGGGCTGTATGGGGCGATGCACTAAAAATAATCTCTTAATGATTCAGAAATATATAAAAATGGTAATATTATTTTGTGATTTTGTTCTTTTATTTTTTTATATAAGCAAAAATAGCGATTATTTTTATACCCATACAAGTTTCTTTTTAGTTTTCCTATCAAACGTATAAAATTATCACTTTAAGTCAAGGACTCTAAATTTGGATACGAGACACATTTTGAGATTTTAAAATTCAAATTTCTCAGATAATATTGAGACCACAGATTAGAACATCCTTCTCTAATTTATTTTAATTTCACTGCTAGGCTAATTTATGACACAAACTATTTATCACTTAGTTTAACAAAATTAGTTGTCAATGAAAAGGGCATACCAAGTTTCCTATTTTGATTCAAAACCAAATTAAATAAAACTATATATATATACTACTATTATTATTATTTATATATTCCTAAAGCAGAATCAAAGATTGACTACTTTCGTTATTGCTTTACATTGAGCGGAAAATAGATACACATATTCAGCTAATTTTAACACTCCAAATATAATTAACAAAATGTTTTAGTGGAAAAATGTCCAAAATATTTGGTCCCAAGGTTATAAATCAATATATTTTTCCAACATATAATTACATTTCTAAATAATTTTTGCAAGTGAAGATTTAATAAGTAGGTACACTTAGTTTTCCCTGAAAGGAAGTAAGTTATCTTTCATTGTTCAACTATAGAATGGTTTATAAGATAATGCCATGGTGCAAACCATCAAGGTAAGCCAGCCAGCTTTCAGGGTAAACAAATTGTATATAAAAGTATAGAAATACAAAAATTAAATATATATATATATATATCGGCAAAGCTTTGAAATTGTCGAAGGCAAAAAAGTTTTTATTTTTAGCGAGGTTCTTTCTCTTGAAAATGAGAAAGTATTTCAACATACACTATAATCGATAAATTTAGATGGTATACATTTCACAATTGTTAAGGAAATTAGGTGTCACTATTTATTTGGAAAAAAAAAGCTGATAAAGATATCACTCAAATTATTATTATTATTAGCACCGCGTCTTACTACCCGTTCGGGTTATACGCACAAATTGAAATTTACTTTGAAAAACGGAGTAAAATGGATTGTGTTTTGAACTTTATACCCAAAAGTGTTTACAATTTTAACTATTTCCTCACTCTTGCCTTAATAATCTCGTAAGAGAATGGCAGACAATATTTCAACAAACTCGTCCTTAAGGTGAGAGTGAAGGGAACGCAAGGAAATGGCAGTGCTTTTGCAGTCCTTATAGCAAAACAATTTTTATACAAATATTTTGGTGGCCAAAATAAATCAAATATTGCTCCAGTAGAAACATAGAGTTTAATATTCTTCTCATGTTGATATCAACGGTTGTTGAATATCTGTCATAAGCATGGCAGCATTAGGTGACAAACTTTTTAAACGAAGAGAAAAAGTTGTCCATTAAATTCTAGGATACTCTTGACAGATATTCAACAATTACTGTTCATATCACCAGGCGAAGAAAATTAAACTTTCTGTTTCTAATGGAGAAATGTTTTATTTATTTTGGCCAAAAAATTGTTTTGCCATAAAAAACTACTAAATAACTTTTTTCTCGCGTCCCCGTGTTATAGTAAACAACCTTCAGTCCACCACACTTGTCAAATGCTTTAGGGCCAGTTAATTGGTCATTGGTGACTTTTGTGAAATTTAATTTTAGAACAGACAAACTTCAAGGAGTGTACGAAATACTCATTTTCAAGGGAACCCCAAACAAATATATTAAATATTCTCAAATTGAAACTCGAATATCTTTTATTAAATTTCTAAGGCTTGCAATAATAATATTTTGTGCCAATTTATGTAGCTTTATGCTCTAGAATTACCTGGGAAATGTTTCATTGTACAATTATTTTAAATATTTTATTCCCATCTGATGAATCAAGCTATTTTCAAACATGCAATTAAATTACTTCTGATTTTTTCAAATGAACATTGATTAGTAATGTACCAAACGGCTCAGAATGGCCATAGTTGAACATAAATTGGATGTTCTAGCTGTCAAATCTTATTGGCAAAGCACTGTAATTGTTGAAATGAGATTATTATTATTATTTTTTTTTTTCCAAATTGAAGTTGAAACTGATATTTTGTTTAAAGCCAAGTTGAAGTTTCAAAGCTTTGCACACCACTACAACTTTATTTATATAAACAAAATTACCAAACATACATACTTGATTAATTTATGGATAAAACCCAGGATATCTTAATCACTATACATGCACTCTATTGTATAAAAAAGTTAAGGTGTCAGACTTTACACTTTGTCTTGTACTAAGTATTGATATCAGGCAGCTCTAATAGACTTGCCATGGTCGAGAATTATAACTCAAGTTACTTACGATTGGACATATCTGACAACTATAAAAAGTTACTAGATCTACTTTTACATTTTCATATGTGATATTGTGATAAGTGACTACTGTCACTTTTAATGGATTTTATCAATACCAATAGAACACTAATAACGTTGTTGAATGTTATCAATACCAATAGAACACTAATAACGTTGTTGAATGTTATCAATACCAATAGAACACTAATAACGTTGTTGAATGTTCTCAATGTTTACAGTAACAAACATGGTTGTATTTTCTAAAAGGTTTTTCCAAATGTCCTTTCGTAAGAAAATCAAGGTACACAGATTTGGTGCTCTCTCACTTCAAAGATTCACGAGTTCACATTTCTCTCGAGAGCTTAGAATATTTTCAGGGTCTGAATGGTTCAGAGTCCATGATAACTAGGAGGTCTCCGAGTGCCTATGCCAGGGCTGGTGTACCCGTGGCACGTGTGCCGTTTTCTTAACATGCTGCATTCTTTGCTGTCCCAAGTAGTTTCTATCCAACCAATATGCTATGAAGGCGTAGCGATATAATATGATTATCATCACTACCAAACAATTCTGCGTGTGAATAATTCTCTATCCTAATTCAGAAGCATCGCCTAAATAGGTTTCCTAAAAATGATTTCACGTAAATAAACCAACTGTTTTGCTGTCCATCTTTATAAAACTAAAAGTATTAATGAAAGACTCCAGTATTCCATTATGTTGCTCTTAGTCCTCACAATTACACAACATTAAAAATAAGTTTAGAATTTGTTGGGCACTCTCAAACAGGTTAACCAGCCCTAACCTGTGCGAAGGATCTGACAGACAACCAAACATTCAGTTGCAGTTAGACTAAATCAGTCTACTTCAAGTTTCCTAAAGCTGCCGGCGACTCCACACAGTTCATCTTCCAAATCAGTGACAAAAGTGGCCTTGCTGTTAATTTCTATCTCCATTTCATCCAACGCTCTGATGGCCTCTTGTCTTTCACGAAGTTGGACTTTGAATTGATCTAGACAAAATTAAAAATAATTTATTGGTTGATTTTACTAGACTTTTGGTAAACACAATAATTGTTTTAAGTTGTCATATTGTTTTTAGAAAAAACTAAAATTTTATTTTGATAACTTTGTGTTAGTATAATATATAGTGTTCCGTTAGTAGACCTAATAAACATTTTCTATTATGACTGCAGACAAATACAAAACCAATAAATAGGGTGTATACTCCTTTCACGGTAGGAATTACTCTCTGAACGGTCTTTTATCCTACCAATATCCTGCTATATAATAGATTTCTGGTAGAGAAAAAGGCCTTTCAGAAAACAATTCCTAACGTGAACAGACTTTACCTAATATACAGGATATCTCTATAAGAAAACCTCTTTTCGCTTGTTGAGATAATTGTATTGTGTTGGGAAGAAGGTACTTGAAAGGTGGATGGAAACATATAAAAGAAACAACCTTAATATGTCTTTTACAGTGAAAAGAACACAGTTCACACTTTACATTGCTGCCACTGGACAAAGCCACTGGCAGCAATTTAAAGTGTGGATAGAAGAAAGGGGCTGATGTTCCCTGAAAATTACTGCAAAGTGTTTTGTTGGGTTATAATTATGCACTCTAAGGTCTACATTATCCTGGAAAGTCTGTCTTTCAATGTCCATTGAACACAGCCAATTGGTGACATCTTTCTAATTGTTCATATTTGTATTTGGTTAATGTGTCTGTTTTTGTTTCCTCCTCAATTCTGCCACATTTGTAAATCACATTCAACAGTCTGTTGATTATCTTAAAAATATCCACTATCTAAACTATATTTTAGCCAGCATTGTTTAAGAAACCACAACCTTTGGCCTTAAAAGGATTCATAATATCATGATTGGTCCACCAATGCCCAAGAACAATGTAAGTGTGTTGTTCTAGAATATTTATTCAAATAAGTATAAAATGGCAAACTGGAGACGGTGATCAAACCATCCCAGGTTCAATTCCCATGTTCAGGTTGTCATTTTTCACTTTGAATTTGATTCAGCTCTCTGGACTAATCCTGTGGACAAAGACCACATTATGTTTGTGATAAGCATGAATTAAAAATACTTAACATATATTGTTGGGTAATTTGAATAAATAAAATATTTGAATTATACCTGGTCTCATTTATATCATATTTTATGTGTATTTGTGTGTGCATTTTTATTTATCAAATGCATTAATGTATGTGCTCTAAAGGTTCAATGACTTTATAATTTGTTCACTGGTCACATGGACCATTACCAACTTGATCCAAGAGAAAGAGAAGGATGCCAGCAGCTTACAGGAAATGGATCCACGTTTTGGTGTAAGTAGAATGAGATGGACCATACATAGAAAACAACACCTATTTCTCCCTGTTGGTATTTGAACCGAAGCCTCCTTGCAACAATGATCTATTAGACTGCTCGAGGCTGCAAGTGTAGAATTACTTTTACACAATTATTTATATTAACTAATGTATTATGACTCAGTGTCTGACTGTTGTACATGATGAAGTCACAGTTTGGGATCTATGAGTGGCTAAGTTTATATTTTGTTAATAAATAATGTATTGTTATGTTAGAAAGAAACATTTTAATAATTCAAATTTACAGACCTGAAAACTGATTTTAAAAAATATGGAAATCAAAACTACTTAAATGAAAATTGAGTGAAGAAATCTTAGTAATGGAAAGATTAAAAAATGAGGGAAGAATCCAATACACAAAAGTAACAACTTCTTTCTTTGCTCTGGCTTCTAGATTTGGTCACAAAAACACTTTTTTTTTCAAACACCGCATCACACACATGCATTTAAACACATAGTTTTTTATATTAAGGCATGAATGTCTTTATCAAATGTTAAGTGTGTGTGTGTGTGTGTGTGCGTGGCATGGCGCTTGAAAAATAAAAGTGTGGGACTTTATAATCTAGAAGCCAAAAGAAAGGAAGATGTGACATTTGTGCGTTGTATTCTTCACACATTTTTTTTCCTCTTCCTCTAGTCAGGCCTTAATACACTCAATTTTAATGTAATTAATTTATCTTTTCATATTTAAAAAAAATCAATTTTGACTATTTTAAAACCATTAATCTATCCTCATTGTTAAACAAATTTACAAACCTATCATATCAGCTAAAGGAACAACCCCTCCATATTCTTTTGGAAGAATTTTAGGATTCACTGCTTTCTGGAGCTCTTCGAAACCACTGTGCAACTGAAAAAATTATAATTTAGAAATCAGTTTATTTGAACAAAATCAGAATATTGTATATCTTAATGTTTTATTTATTTGATATTATGATATTGTTAAAATAAATTGAAAATATTGATTCAAAAGTGCTCATATAATATTTTACCAATAAGGAATATGTCATGCTCTTGGTTTTGACCTGCCAGGTTGAGAGTCATCTGTCACCAGAAGAGATATAATTAGGAATGAAGATGTAAGATCTACAGTTGATGTACATGAGATAGTAGAGGAAGCTAGGATGAGAATGGTATGGACATGTATTTAAGATGGAAAGGGAGAGGATTCCAAGAAGATTAATGGATATGAAATATGTAGGGAAGAGACCAAAGAAGAAATGGGAGGAATAGATAGCAGCGATTGAGAGGAGAAGAGTGCAGGAGGAGGAATGCTAGAAGAACAGAGGGAGATGGAGGAATTTTACCAAACAGACCTGGAAACAGTTCATAATAAAGATGAGGTTGAGATTCAATATTTTACCAAATGCTTTGAAAGATATTTTTGTGCGCGATGTTTGGGTAAACTTGGAATTGAAATAATAACTAGTGGCATATTCTGAGGAAATTATTAGGTATGCTATTCTCTAAAAGCTGCAGGGAGGATTCGAGGACCAAAGACTCTTAACCACCATTGGAAAGAAGGTCAAGAGATGCTACTCCTGGAAATATTCAAACATGAGTACCTCTAGATTAGAACAATGGATCTCAAACATTTATGTTTTTTTTTGTACTCGCATTCTATCTTGGGAAACTTCGCGCCTCCCAACTTTCCTAGTCTCTCTTTTTTGACTTTTTATATATATATATATATATCAGAACTTGGTGGGAAGAATAAGGTGGATTGTCCAACTCATGTTGCAATATTATGAGCCTAAAACTATCTATTAAATCTTGATTATGCTCCAGAAGCGATTTAGATCTGTAAACTGTGATAACAGCAACAAAGGGGAAATTTTTTCCTATTGGGCATATTTCTTTATCGCTATGTCATCGGTTTATTGCTAAGACATTTACATCTGAAAATAAATTTTATTTTACCTTTTTTTGATCAATCATTTTGAAACTGTGAAATTACACTCCTAACTTTTGGGATTCCTTTATTATTATTATTAGCACCGCGTCTTACTACCCGTTCGGGTTATATGCACTTACGCTAATGTGTAATGGTAGGGTGATTGTGAGATGAAATGGAGAACCTACAGTTTAACGTGGAATCCGAACCACGGTGGAGGCCTGACATTCCTCACATTCACAAGAAGTTTTGTCAGAGGTGAAGGAAGGGTTTGGTAATCAGATAAATCTTTGCCGGGACCTGGGATTGAACCCCGGCCGCCAGCATAGAAGTCTGACACCTTACCCCTAGACCGCCAGGTNAATCAGATAAATCTTTGCCGGGACCTGGGATTGAACCCCGGCCGCCAGCATAGAAGTCTGACACCTTACCCCTAGACCGCCAGGTCCCCCACGGGATTCCTTTATCAACTTATAAGCAATAACCAAAATAACAATGTTAAAACTTCAAAAATACTTAATACTAAAAACAAAAACACTGTCTCGCTACTGCAGTTAAATTAACCCCTCATTCCCCCTCCCCTTCTTAACCAGTGTATACTCTAAAATGGTGGTAAATGTGCTTGCCATGATGATACATACATGTGCCTAGAATGCATAAACAATCACATATGTATTTAATTATTGCATAGTTTAAAGCTTGTTATTTATACAATTATTTCACATATATTATTTTAATTTATTTTATTTTACTTGAGCTATACCAGCCCAGTAAATAATCATTGTGATATTTGATTCTTGAATATTTGTTCAACAGTTGGCACACTATTTTGCTTGCTATAAGTACTAAGCAGGTCCTGGGTTGTAAACTCCCTGGTTCATTGGCCAATGTTTGTTGGCGAAAGGCAAGGGGAGTGTTGCAACCCTATAGACATTGGTCAAGGTCATTAGAACCTCTCTAGCTTTGCCTGCTGTTTTCAAGCAGCAGCTCCTGGGTTGTAAACTCCCTGGTTCATTGGTCAATGTTTGTTGGCGAAAGGCAAGGGGAGTGTTGCGACCCTATAGACATTGGTCAAGGTCATTAGAACCTCTCTAGCTTTGCCTGCTGTTTTCAAGCAGCAGCTCCTGTGCTTCGTAAGCCGGGTAGGTAGAAGACCCTTTTGGAGAAATAATTATTTAAAACACATTATTCTTGAATTATGAACAAATATTAGTTTACAAATTAATAATATATAGATACATTACACATGTATATTTATTCACAATTTAAACATTACTATTTAGACAGTTTGCACAGACAACATTGAGTTTAGAAACTAGTCCATACAATCATGGGTATGCTGCGCAGGACTAGCATACCCAGATAATATGCCACTGATAATAACAGTTATCTATATTAGTATTTCCAAAGCTCCTGCTGGTCGTATACCCCTTTTGGGTTCATGACGTAATAAATATGCCCCTTCTAAGTCTACATGGTAAGTGTAAACAGTACTAGATTTTGATCAAACTTGATTGTAAAGCCACACAAAGTTATCGGAGAGAGAAAGAAAGGCTTATAAAAGTACTTGACTTCACGTTGAAACTAATTTGTTTACTAGACAATATAGTCCAATTATATTTTTTGGTTGATAAAACTCAGTGGCGCGTCATGTACCCCCTGAAATTCTGTACGTAACCCTGAGAGTATACATACCACATTTTGCAAAACATTGATCTAGAGGCAAGATTTAAACTGGGTGCTTTATTTCTACCTTTGTAATATTAATTCATATTTCTGCTCATAGAGCCTGGAGTTAAAAAGGGTTTGGTACAAAACAAATGTAGATCCAAAAAATATTAATAATCAAGTTTAAATATTATATTGTTCCAAAAATAGTCGACACTTTTTTATTTTTTTTAGCATCGCTCATTACCCATTTGGGTTGTACGCTTATGTATTAATTAGCAATTGTGTTAGTGATGACTGATAAGATAGGTTGATTATTAGAGAAAGTGTACCTACATTTGTGTAAGAAGAGGGTAAAACTTTTTTTTTTTAATCTCTACAGAAGACCAGACCAGGATTCAAACCCTGATCTCCCTGTTAATGGCAGTCTACTCTATTGGGGGATTGACGCTTTAGACCATGCGGCCACTGAAGCGGGTGTAAGAAAAAATTGTGGATCAATTAGTTTGTTACAGTTTTGTGATCATTTTGAGCAGAAACGATGTAGATATTTGGAACCACTTTCATCTTATTTGCCCTCCAAAATTTGAAAAGTAAATCTACATTCGTTTTGACCTAAGCCCTTCATTTGTATTTACATTACCCGATATCTGTGAAACTGTTTATTTAATATTACACCCACCCACCGACTTTGGTGGTAAAATGGTCTAAAGTGTCACTCTCACAAAAGACTAGATTACCAATGACAAGGAAATCGGGGTTCGAACCCCGGCCGGGTGTACTGAGGGTGGTTTATCCTAAATGGTTTTCCACTCTACCTTAATGTAAATGTGAGTACAGATCCTCTAAATTAAATCTTACTCTTCCATAACTCATTAGAGTAATTAGTACATAAGCGTATAAATCGAACGGGTAATAAGCTGCAATGTTAAAAAAAACACATGGATAGTTGCATGGTCTAAGGCATCAGTATAGCAATAAATTTGATACCCGGTGGTCGGAAGATCCAAGTTTGAAACCAGGTCAGGTGTACTGAAGGTTATTTGTACTAAACTGTCTCACCATTCTCACTCCATAGCTCTAGATAAAGTTCTTACCCTGATCCGAGACTTGAGTTTCTCGTTGAGAAGCATAATGAAGAACTCCATAATTTTGTTAGCGTAGTGCGGAATATTTAGGAAATGAGACGATTTGTGTCTCATTGGAGTTGATTTCTGTAAACATAACATATTAGTAAAAATGTGAATTAATAAACTGGCCATGGTAGGGTACAGTCCAATTTTCATAGGAAGATCCTTTCAGAAAATAAGACTTTTTTTTGTGTGTGTGGTCAATATTTATAACATTTTACTATATTATTAGTGTTATTTTATAGGTATTGGTAATAAATTAACTGCTACATACATGGCCTAATGTGTGGATACGTGAAAAATGATTTAGTAACGTCTCTAGCTGCCCTTTCTATGAAAATATATTCCTATATAGATTAATGGTTCTTCATTAGAAAAATTGGGTTGTATAAATTATAAAAACACCTATAGTAAGAAGTTCATATATATGAACTTTGATAATCTATGCGTCTTGATATATATATTTTTTTATGAAGAATCATCTGGAAGGCCTTTTTTTCCTACCGGAACCTTACTTTAAAATAGGATGTGAAACCTGGACCATTGGCGAGACCGAAAGGAAAAGATTAGAAGAATTTGAAATGAGGTGCTGCAGAAGAATGTTGAAATGAGTATCATGAGTGGAGATGGTGAGAAATGCTGACAAAGGAAGGAAACTTTGGAAAGAGATTCAATAAGAAAGTAGTCAAGTACGGTAGGCCATATATTGAGACATGACGGTTTGACGAAGATAATAGAAGGGAGAGATTCAAGACTGAGGTACATGAACCAGATAGCGAACAATGTTTGTTGGCAGAAGAAGGTTCAAAGATGTACGATATTTGACCAGGAAGGACAGAAGTGGAGAACTGCATTAAGCCAATCGCATGATTGATGACCTAGTAATGATAAATAGGGTTTCGGCAGGAACAAAAGATATTATTTAAGATTCTTTTTAAGTAAATCAGGCTAAATATATACACACACCAGTGTACACAAGCTCACACAATTCCTCTTCATAGTGGGATTCGTTGCAACAAAAGAAATCAAAAGTGTGACATATCGGATTCTGTCTGATGTTTAGTTTGTGAAAGTGGGGACACTGTTAGGTGGGAATGCCAATATGGAACCATTTCATTTACCAAATTACATAAAAGATATATAATATATTATAGAATCTTATATTATATTTTCCAATTTTATAAAGATGAGTGAGTGTCGAACATTTGTGTAAGATGTGTTAATCGTACCTGCACACACTTGGACATCTTGCGTATGTCACTGAGAGACCAGAGACTAATATGTCCCATACTGAGGCCAGTCTCGTCATTGATATGGGTGTACCCCCGTACTTGGCTCTCTTCTTCGTCCATCAGACACTCCACCAACAGGCTGTGCACTCGGACCATGTCTGTAGCTGTGTACTTGTAGGGATCAAAGTTGGCTGGGGGTAGGGGGGGCACAAAACATTAAAATATACATCACCCCATTTGGACAGACTCAGGTAATTAAATATCCTACAACATTGGTTTAGAGCAATGTTCCCTTAGTTGTGAACCTCATTTGGGGTCATGTCCTAACTAATGTACCCCTTACAGATTTTCTTAAATTAATAATAAACAAATACTGTGGCTGCTATCTTGTAAAGTACAGACGGAGCTTAACAAAGCTGTGACCGAGGTAAAGAAGGGCTTATAAGAGAACATGGCATCACATCAAAATACTTGGTGATTCAGAGGGATGCTGGAAATCTCCCATACGGAACATTCCTCCTCACTCTCCTCCTTATAGTCGAGCTTGCCACAATCATTAGCATCAGAAGTGCTATCTACTGGTGGCTGTGTAGTGATCATCTTGGGACGAGTTTGAGAAAAGTGCAACATTCAACATAAACATTTCTAAATATATGTATAGCACTGGAGCCACTGGTTGCATGCTCTATCGCGCTACTCTCGCAGTAGACTAGACTGCCAATGACAGGGAGATCAAGGTTCGAATCTTAGTCGGGTGTACTGAGGGTGGTTTTTCCTAAGTCGTTTTCCACTTTTTCCTCGCACAAATGTAGGTACACTTCCTATAACTATAACCTTTCTAGTACCTAAAAAATTGAGTGTAATTAGTACATAAGTGTATAACCTGAATGGGTAGTAATAAAATAATCCAAATATTGGTTGTTGTGACTTCTTCAAACCACACATCGAGACATCCACATATTTACACTAATTGGGTAAGGATATTGAAGGTAGAATTTAGAGGAAATGTACTCACATTCTTGTGAAGGAAAAGTGGGAAACTATTTAGGAAAAACCATCTGACCTAGATTTGAACGCTAATATTGCAAAAGCAATGCCTAAACCTATGTGACCACCGAATAAACCTAATATATATATATATATATATATATATTAAATAGCACTTTGACACAGGAATGGAATTCAGGACCTCTTTAGTGCTTATGCTTTTACACTAAGCTACTCAGGATGTGTTCAGGGCCATGAACCAATTATTTAGAGACGATTGTGGGAGGTTTCAAATGGTTATGAATAAAGTGGCAATGAAACTATGGGAGCAAGGAATGACAGCCATATTGTTTGTTGGTGACGGGATTGAATGGGAGGAGAAGGAAGAGGAATGAAACCTAGCACGGTGAAGTGTGAAGTGATGGTAATGATAAGGGAGAGAAAGAAGCCCAATAAAGTTGGATGGAGTAGAGCTGAGAAAGGTAACAAGTTTAAAATATATGGTAGTGTGATTGAGGTGAAAGGTGTGAGAATAGGACAGCAGGGAGAGTTGTTCTATAGGTGCGTAAGAGACGTGCTATGGAGAAGAGAAGTGCCTTGGAAGTGTTGTACAGGGCATAAATTGTACCCAATGTCACACATGTAATGAATGAATGTAAGAGAGACTAGGAAAGTGGAGGTCATAACCGTCATGAGGAGAAACAGGATTAGGGAATTAAGTTATCCTGGAAAGAAGCGAGGATATGAGATAGTAGATAAAGCAAGACTGAGATGGTATGGGCGTATAATGAGGATAGAAAATTAGAAGATACCAAGGATAATTGTGTAGATAAAGTACATAGAAAAATTACTGCAAGAGAGACCAAGAAAGAGTTTGGAGGAGCTGATAACAGAAAGGGTGCAAGTGAGAGGAGAAGAATTGTGTAAGGATAAGATAAGATGGAGGCATTTTACTAGACTGACCCGGCCACAGGTTGGAAACAATTTGATGTTTGAAATAATAATAATAATTATTATTATTATTATTATTATTGTTATGTGAGGTTTTTACCCAATCATAACTAACAAAAATCGTAGGCACAGTGTTTTGTACTCCTGAGTTGGACAGGTATTCCATTTATATATCACAGAGCAGTGGCATGCTAAGCCAAAGATTCAGGGTTGGGGTTCTATGTAGAGATAAGATTTTTCAACATATATTTAGATTATATTTCTGAACAACATATAATCCAGACAAAATATCAATTGCAATAAATGGTGTAGCTCTAATATAGCAATCATTCAAATTGATATTTGTCCATTTTAAGATTCAAATCAATTAAGTTATATTTGTTTTGT
The DNA here is from genome assembly GCA_901482245.1 of Timema douglasi. Classification (NCBI taxonomy): domain Eukaryota; kingdom Metazoa; phylum Arthropoda; class Insecta; order Phasmatodea; family Timematidae; genus Timema; species Timema douglasi. Next base: position 19,095 of record CABEEJ010008760.1, read on the forward strand.
TAGTTGTAGTTACCTGCACATCGTAATATCACTCTTCGACCAAAATCATCTCTTTCAGGCAGAGGAACCAAATACCTGCAATTTAAAACAAAATATAAACTAAGCTCACTTAACATTGTGATGTGATTGATTAATGTTTTATAATATAATATATCACAAAAAATAAAATAAATTACAAGATGGTTTGTACCTCTAACTTTGACTAGGGAGGTCTTTGTTCAATTCCAACCAAGTGCTCCAGTGTTTTTTCAACATTAATAATTTTCTCTCTTTTCTTTCAACTTTCAAATAATGTGTCTTTTGTTTAGTAAATATAATTTAGTGCTTGGATGACCATGAAGTAACATTTTAAGAAATCTAAAGATGGGTTTACTTAATTTCTTAATTTCACTTTTTGTAAATTTGACCATATTAACGTTAATGAGCTACTCGTTTTATGACCATTCAAAGCTCCAGTTTGGTATAAATATTTGGATTCAAAATTCAATGTGTTTCAATCGTCATAATATTCTGAAATAAATACAAATATAAGACTATGCAAAAACATTTATTTTAAATACTAATTATATATGTTATTACTATGTGGCTATACCACGGTATATGCTTTATTATATTATTGGTTTGGCGGGTGAATAAAACAAACATTTACCGTACATTAAATTATTGTCTGTGATTGCACTTATTGTGAATTATATCGCTCATCTACAACCTGCTTTTACAATAGGCTTTGGCAAAGATTCAATTTTGACCTTTACGAGATTCAAACCAATGTGTCAGAGAACGTTTAATCCAATGAAGATCCAGATCATGGATGGGGCTCATGGTTTATTTCTTTATACCAGTGCTTTCCAAACTTTTTAAAAATTCAACCCAATTTTTAGGATTACAAATTTTCATGGCCCACCTAGCTTTAATGATTATGAAAAGAGGGCAGGGGGCATTTTTAACAAAATAATTTTTTAATAGCTTAAAAATAAATTATTATTGAATATAATTGTACAAATTACTGGACCATTTTTCAGAATGAGTCATATGTAAATGGTTTCTGTTTATGACGTCATTGACGTCCACATCATTGGGAATCATTTTTAGTCGTAACAAGTTTGACAACTAAAGTTTGCTTCAAAATTCTGTTTTTGATTTCTACCACTGCCTTATTTTTTTCTTCTATCCCCTCCTTCCCCCCACACACACACATTTAAAAAATTTGTTTAGCGAGAAGGTGACCTGGTGGTCTAGGGGTAAGGTGTCGGACTCCTGTGTTAGGGATCCGGGGCTCAATCCTCGGTCCCGGCATAGATTTATCTGATTGCCAAACCCTTCCTTCACCTCTGACAAGAATTCTATTAACCACAACTTATGAATGTGTGGAATTCCAGGCCTCCACCGTGGTTCGGATCCCACGTTAAACTGTAGGTCCTCATTTCATCTCACAATCACTCTACCATTACACATTAGTGTAAGTGTATATAACCTGAACGGGTAGTAAGACGCGGTGATAGTAATAATAATAATAATAATAATGTTTGGCGAGTCTTTGTTTGGGAGCCGCTCAGTGAGAGGTGTTCTCACCCAGCCTCGATAATCTCCTTCACCGCTGGCTCGTCTATGTCGAGTTTCCTGAACCAGTCCGGATACATCTGTCGGATGGTGAGGTACCTCTCCAGCATCTCCTGGGCGAGAGGTACACTGAACTTCTTGGTCCGAAGGAACCTCAGGAGGAACACAGAGTCTGCAAACAGCAATATATTATTCTTCAAAAGCCATGTGTTAAAATAAAATATTCCAAGTGAGAGCCACTCTAAACAACTACTTAAGTCATACAATTTTCTAAGATGATAGAGGCTTTCTCCAATTAGCATTTAATTTTCAAAAAATAATTCAAATGAAGTCAACTACAAATAACATGTAGAGGTATAAATTTTTTAAATATTTGCTGGGGAGGACCACTTAAAATTTAGGGAATTTAAATCTCAAAAGTTTTTCAAGGGACGATCACTTTAAATATGTTATAGAGGCGTCCAAATTCCCCCAAAAAGTTTGTTTTGTCTAAGGGTTTTAAATTTTACAAAGACTTTTGAACTACCCTCTTAGTTGAGCCCCCCTTACCCCCACCACCAAAGAGCTTCCGGAGTCCCTGATTGAAAGATACGCGTGATGGCAATTAATAGTGAAAACAAGAAATTATATTCGCATTCTGTGCATCAGGGAAAAAATAAGATGGGAAAAGTGCTTCATTTCAGACATTGGTCGGGAATTTAAAGAAGAGGATAACTCTAAATAACTTTTAGAAGCATGAAAATTTTAAAAATCTTTCCATGATCCAACTACTTCAAATATTATTTAGAAATATTTAAAATAGGACTATCCAACTAAAAATAATTGAGGCAGACAACTCTAAATATATTGAGGAGTTTAATTGTGTATATGTTTATGAACAAGGATCTCTCAGAATAGCTTTAAGTAGCATTACATTTTCAAACATTTCCTGTGGTTTAGTCCCCAAAACCCCTAGTTGACTTGAAGACCTGTCTTTAATACCCCTCACACAAATAAGTTTCCACTGCCACCGAGTGTATGTATCAGATTTGTACATATACCACTGTTTAACTTGCCATCTCTCTACTCATGGCTGAGCTCACGTCAATAGACAGCAAGGTATTTATGATACAGACATTAAAAAAATTGCTATGAGGGGGTAGAGTAACTCCCTGGCTGTAGCCTGATTCTTTTATTTTATTTTAGGGGTGTAAGAGGAGTTTTACCTGGGGGATCGTGGTGAAATATAACAGGGGATGGTTAGGATATATTTTTGCTTTCTCTCGCCATTATGATTGTTGCAAAATCGAACTAGTTCTGTTGAGCCAAATGTCAATGGTTTTAATCAAGTGCTATGTTACCTGTCTAGCTCTGTTGGACCAAATGTCAATGGTTTCAATCAAGTGCTATGTTACCTGTCTAGCTCTGCTGGACCAAATGTCCAGGGTTTTAATCAAGTGCTATGTTACCTGTCTAGCTCTGCTGGACCAAATGT
>CABEEJ010008761.1:0-22128 GCA_901482245.1 Timema douglasi
TCCAAAATAAGCACCCAACAGTGGCTCTGCCCGTGCCGCATCATGAAAATAGACCGGTGACTTCTACAGAGGTAAGCTCTAAGCTTGGTGTGTTTGTAATTTGTATACTATATAAAATATTTTTTATGTTAAGATGTAGCAAGTTTCCGCTTACAAGACGCTTAATTATTGGGTAATAGGGTTTCTCTTTTAAATTATTTCAATATTTTAGATTATTATTCTAACAATAACACAATGTTTAGTTGAGCAGTGAAATAAACTTGGCTATTGGCCATGGATAATAATACTATAGTAATATAATTATTTAAAATATCGTAGAACGCGGTGACAGACAAAATATAGACCTACTAAGAACCTCCTGGCTCCTACCTAGCAACAAACTGTGAAAGTGGAAATATATCGGTCCATCAAGACACTGTGAAAAATCACTGGTATAAATCACCGATATTTTAAAATCACAGTCACTGTAGTCACTAATATCGTAAAATCACTGTTTAGCCCATCTCTAGTACGTCCGATGTTTCATTTTTTGGGCATCTTTAACAAATCGAAATAAAACACCAATCTGCTAATATTTTATTTTATGATTATTAGATATGTTACCTGTGAGTGTTTTTATTTCTAATAATGTGCATCTGCATAAATTGGAATAAGACCTACGGTAAAAATACATATTCTCATTTGATATTTTAGTAGCGTTGGTTACCCTATTTATTGTAAACTCAAAATAGAAGTTGTGTTCATATACGTGGGAATAGATTATTAAATTTATCTTTTTGTTTTCAAATTGATATTTAATGTTTATGACTTGTGATTTTAAAATATACCCATACATTTTGAATAAACAGTATTAAAAAAATGAAAATAAAATCTCTTTCTTTGTAAAACTAAATGTAGTGTGCATGCACTAAATTCTTGCATCTGATATTTCATTTTATAACTATTTTTAACAAATCAATATAAAACAATGCTAATCTGCTAACTTTTTATTTGATGGTTAATAAATTTGTTACTTGTGAATATTTTTATTTCTAATAACATGCATAAATTAGAAAAAGGCCTATGGTAAATATATTTATTTTGATATATTTTGTTAGAATGTTGGATATTCTTTTTATTGCAAACGTAAATCGATAAGATAAAGCTAATTATTGAAAGATTACGAATGAGAGAAAAGGGATAAAAAAAATGTTTTTAACATTTTTAGGACTTAAAATATACCCACACATTTTGAATAATCTGCACAAATAATCGGAGATTCAAACCCCGATCATCGGAATCGCCGGTTATGCGATAATCGGCATCGGCCCAGCCCTATGATTAATGATTATTGTCAGGAATAAGTTTACCAGTGATTTATTCAATAATTTTAGACTTGCCACACACTTATAGAAATGATCATGATTACTTTGCCAAATGCCACACTTTTGTAAAAATATATTATTCAACACACCCACACTTACTTGAATATTATATATATATACAAAGCATTGCATTGAATTCTTTTGATAATGAATCTTCATGTTCTTTTGTGAACGGTGTTGCGCACTTAATACTCGCACATCTCAAAACACGTCCTATCAGGCCGAAGACTTGTACCAGAGAGTATACAAACTCATGGCTTCCCAGGCCAATAAAACATTTTAGAACAACGCTCAACATCGGTTCATTATCATAGAAGGGGTTTTGAAAATATTAACATAAAAATTTCAATCATTCTCGAGAAAACTGATATTTCCAAATGTATGATTTCTCCGCAAGAACTGTCCGGTAGCTAGCGCCATCTACATTTTCTGTGATCCATCTGTTCTGTTTGGCGCAGAAGGATACTTTGGTCAGTTGTGAAGTCACGTATTGCCTTTAACCCTCCCACCCACTATCCCACGAAATAGGTTTTAGACTTGCACTTGACAGGGCCAAGGGCCTTAACATAAATTCTTAAGAATGTAAAGTTTCAAAATATCTTATAACATATTTTGCACATCACAATGTTTTTATTAGTTTCACCGTTCATTGAATCATACAACAATTTTTGGACAAATTATTTATCTATCTTGATTAATTAATTTAAATATTAAATTTGACAATATGAGGCTAACAAGTTTACTCACTTGATAAACGGAAAAATCCAAAACATTCATTCAAAAGCAAATTAATGAAACACCATTCAAATATAAGTTGAAGGGACATTTTTACTTGTGTGCCCACATAATAAGCTCCCTGTATAGGCGATCTAGTATTGTCAGTGTAAAAATAAATCAAAAATAATCATGTTTGATTTATTGAACGAGTGAAGCGAGTTTTCGATTTTAAATCCATTGATTTGCATTTGTCTGTCTGCGATGGATATGTCTCATGATGACTATTAAACACATTAACCAAAAGAAAAGCAGAATTTGGGATAAATCATCATTTTTATATATCATATCTGTTTCCAACCTGTGTTCGGGTCATTTTAATAAAATACCTCCATCTTCCTCCAACCTTCCACCATTCTCCTCTCACTTGAACATTTTCTATTTATTATCTGCTCCTTCCATCTCTCTTGACCTCACTTGTAGTCTTTTTCCTACATAAATTTTCAACATTTTCTTTGTCATCCTCTCTTTTTCCATCCTAACTACATGCTTATACCATTTCAGTTTTGCTTCCTTTACTATCTTATGTACCCCCTCCCCTCTTTCCCCGATAACTTCATTCCTAATATTGTTTCTGCTTGTGACAGCTAACATGCTCCTCACAAACTTCATTCTCGTGGCCTCCACTTTCATAGTCTCTCTTGCATTCAATGTCCATGTTTCTGTTGCATAACTGACTCAATATATATTAAAGTAATAGCATTAAACAAAAATTATGACTACTCTATTAAAGTGGTTGGGGCATCGTGGATAACACTAGCATGGATTACATTCTTTTACTATGACTTATTACAAATGCAATTTTTTCCCTCCAATTAAAGCTGCTACTTTTTTAACCATAGGAAAAGTGTCTCGAATCTCGCAGCCGGCAAATGTCCAACTGAGACCGAGGAATCCTCTTCAAATCAGCAATGCAAATGTCAATCAGAAAAGTCAGCCCTTGTGTCCTACTAAACCAAAGATACAGGTAAATATGGTTTTGTTTTTAATGTGGTATCAGAAAGATATATTTCTTATTTCAATAAGTTGGAAATTTTAGTGCCAGCTCTATTATTATTTTAATCATAATGTCAAGTTACATTTTATTTTATTAAGTAATGTCTGTACATTGAGGTACTTTAATTATATTCATGATTCATATGAAAAATGTATTAGATAAATGGAGGCTTTCCTCTTAGATGATTAATTATCTGTGGTCGAATGGTATAAAGCCTGGTATGCACTTTGAAACATTCTTCAGAATCTTTGTTCGAATACATAGCCAAATAATTTTGCTATTGTTTCTGGCATGTTTATTATTGTTTTTAGAAAACAATCTGTGATATGTTTGCATACTGTTTGGAAAAAGGTTTTCGTATTTCTTGTCATCTATCTCAGATAGGCTATATGAAACAAAGTTTGTGTGTCTGGATGTGTTTGCAAACATTGTTGACAACAAGCAACCTGGGTCAGTTCAATCCTGTTGTTCACACAGAGCATATCAATTCCTGATTTTTACATTTCATTCTAGTTTGTCATGTCTTGAACAACTGAAAAAAACTCTTAAATTTAGAGATATTTTATACCAATACACTTTTGTGGTAAGCCGATGTAAGGTAAGACTAAAACAATTTCTTGAAAAAATTAGTTGTTCTGTATAAAATCGATGAAAAGTTCTCAGTTAATGCTAATTAAGTTATAAATAAATTAGGGCATGTTCTTTACAGTTTCATAGAGAGAAAGGGAATTATTTGGAATTTAAAAAAGTGAAATGAAAATGTTTTGTTATTGAATTATTTTGTTTGAATAAGTTTGCAAACTGTTTTCCTATGTTTCTAAATAACAGGAAACATTTTGGAAACATTACGAAACAGTTTCTTAACAAAGTTTGGGATTGATATTTCCAAGTATGTAGCAGGCCTAAGACATGGCTCCCAATAGTCTCGCTTGCCAATTAATGTAAAATCGGGGTTCAAATCCCAGTTGGGTGAACAGAGTTCCCCCCCCACCCCTAAATGATTCCCCACTCTCCCTCCATGCATTTGCAGATACACATCCCATAAATTCAACTTTCCTAATCCCCAACAAATCAGCATAATTAGTACATGTATGTAGAACCTGAACATGTAGTAAGACTTGGTACTAAGAAAAATGCGGTCAGAGTTGAGCTAATTTACAAGTTGGGTCATTTAGTTAAAAAGTACACAGCTAATATCCCTAATTAAAAAATACTTTATATCAAGTGAAATATTCGATATTTCTAAGCTTACTTTGTTGAAACAAGCTACTAGAAAAATATGTAATAAACTAAATTACCTATATACTTGTGTGATCTTGTTGCTGGTGAAAAAGATCTTTATAATAATACTTTTTGACCTGAAATAAGTCTTTGAGAAAAGGGTTATTTAATTAGTTATGTACCTACATCCTTTTACTCATACATATCCTTGCAGTAATCTGCTTCTATCTCTTTCTGGGTCTCCCTCAAGGTATTTTCCTACATGCTTCATCTTGTTTGTTTTTTTTGTTCCCTTGCCCCTATGAGATGATCACACCATCTCATAGGCTTAAGAGCCTGACATTTAGTATACATGCTCAGTGAGTAGGGGAAACAAACTTAATATGTGCATCACACATACACACACACTTGTCTTAACCCTCAATCTTTTGTGTGTGAATTAAGAGTTTTAATCTTGTCTTGAAATTACTGTTCCTTCCACCCCTTTTTATATTTAAAATTAACCCTTCAATGTAAATAATAGGGATGGGCCCTCAAATCCTAAAGGATATTTCAGATTTAAGACTCAAATTATTATTTTTATCACTCTTCGCCCAAAATTTGTTTTAGAACACTATTACTGTTTATTGATGGTTCAGAACCAATTATAATTATAGGATAAACTTAACAACTAGGCCCCATACCAGTAATATAACACAAAACTGAATGTATGGATTTGTTAAAATGAATGATTATAAGAAATAATGTTAACATTTAGTTACGATTCAATATTCACATAGGTAGAATAGTTGATTTGACCCATCTCAAGTAAATAATATTAAAATTTCTTACTTTAAAAGAAGTATTAAAATAAGGCCATTATTTTCATATTTTTGAATTTGTTAAATAATCTAGTCATATTTGTTCTCACATCTCTGTATCCGAGTCATGCTTTTTGAAGTGCCTGCATGGTTGGGTCCACCCACTTTGTTATTTCTGCACCTTACACCAACAACTATCTCTGATTAGTGAATTAAAAGGAACTTATTTGATTTTGGATTCCGAGATTAACAAATGGGTGGACGGGGGGGACCAAAAGAAGCACACATACTCACTGCATGGCCTTATTCAGTTGCGCTCGGTCTAGGGGTGGAAGGATGTGTTTTTCGATCACTCCAAAACGTAAAACTTAATAATTTAAAAAAGAACCATTGCTAGATGTGGAAGCTTAAAGACTTGTTTTTATCGCATGTATAAATATATTATAAATGACAAGTTGTTTGCAAATTGTCAAAATGAATAAATGTGTTTTGATTGCTTGTAAAAATATTTTTAAAACCAAATATTTACTATAACAGTTAGTACTATAAATCTGGAATAAAATTAAACTTTCACATTACCACCCAAACAAAGAAAACCTAAATTGCAACAACCTAAATAGAATGATGACTGTTAACTTTATTGAATATAACAATGGACATTTTTATATATTATCATTCAAAAGGAGTGTAACATTTTAGATGCCACTTATATGTGTGCTAGCTGGTTAAACTACCCAGCTTCGGTTTTCTTAATATTTTTTATTTTGATCGAAGTGTTTCAATGGTGAAAAGTAGAGAACATTCTGCTAATTTTTGAAAACTCTTGTTTCTACTAGATTTTAATATTATCAATTAGTAATTGCATATTGACTATTACCAACTATTATACACTTGTTTCCACACTACTATGAGACTTAGTTAATCTTTAGAAACATTGGTGAATTTTGGCTCGGTTAGCCGGGACTATTCCTAATGGTTGAATGGACTCAAAATATTCTCCCCCTCTACCATATTAACTTCTGGCATTTATGCCCCTCAACCTCTATCTAAATGGAGAATATACTGTTCAGTGAGTCTAGCCATAGGAGTCTAGTGCATTTCACTATGTATGCTTCCAAAGTGATCCTTTGCTTCATATGTGAAAAAACTTAAGATGGAGGCAAAGTGGTTGAAATGCAAGAGTTGTAAAAACTCTGAGCATCCACCATAAAAATAAAAAATTAACGATTCTCAACAAACTTAAACAAATCTTTCATGCACAGTGGGTGCCAAAAAAGGTAAAACAATTAAAAATGGATTGCACCTGCTATTTATTAAGGGAGTGATGTGGTTCCAAAGTCCTTGCCATTGACATCACTATGATAGCCTACATCAATGTGTTGTTTAAAAACCATTGCTTTGTACGCAGTGCAGAAATAACTAAAGAAATTGAAAGAATGGAAAAAATAAACTTTGTTTGGCTCTCTGAAATAGTCTATGAAGTGCAAAAGCTATCTGTCAAAAACACAGTCTTGAAAGTAGTAAAGCTACCTCAACAATGGATAGATTTGAATGATAGTTGAACGTATACAACATGTTTCAAATTTACAATAATAATAATAATAGCCTTTATTTATCTGGCCAAGTTAAGGTGTTAGCCTTCTCTTCCACTTAACCAGTGTTGAATACAACATACACTATTACATTTATTAAAATACAATATAATAAAGAAATATTCAAATAAGTTTAAAGATATTTGCACGCTCATTCACACACTCATTTGAAGCTCAAGCAGTTTCAAGAACTCAGTTTAGCTTATTAGACAAGATAAATTGCTTAACCGCACGCTTGAAGGGGAGTCTAGATGAGAGATGACGATTAGAGTTATCTAGTTTGTTCCAAGCCTGTGATGCCAGGACAGTGAAAGAACGCGCATATGTTTGAGATCTATGTATGGGAATAGACATCTGTAGAGTGGATTCTGATCTAGTAGCTCGGCTATGTTTATCTTTCAAAAATAGGAACCGTGAGGATAGGTAATTTAGTCACTGTGGATGTAAAATATTATAATACATGCATGAAAAAATAATAAATTTTACCATCGACTGAACCAAATGGAGGGCCGCAATTGGCTAGCAACATGGATGAAGTGACAGAATCTACTTATTCTTAATTCAACTTGAATTATGTTGAATATCAATTTTCTCTTGACTCTAATAAATCAATTTAAAGGAGACTATTGCCCGGATATCTGAACATTCAAACCTCATTTGTTAATTAAGTATGGTGACAATATTTTTCTTTTCCGAAACGTGAATAAACTGCCAATTATTTGCTTGTGGAATGATGGATACAAAATACTCATGGATGCCTGGTAGAAGGGGGAAAAATCAGACAAACATGAAGAAAGACTGGGATATGCTTGAACTACAGCTTCTTTATCATGAAAGACAACACACAATTGTTTGTCCACAATGCAGAAAAATAAAATATCCTTCTTTGAATAATTTTATGCAAAACGTCAATAACACAATTCAGAGCTGTGTATTCCCCCCACACCCCACTGCATGCCATAATCTTGAGATTTTCATCATTATGCAGGGAGATGGCACTGTTTTAAATACACTTTATTATACGTCCTTGACTTGAAATCGAGCTGGATGAATTCTCTCGGGTCATATCAATACATTTTTTAATATATTATTTTTAATGCCATGGGTGGTATCCATTGTGTGACTCCCTGCACTGATATTTTTCCAGATCATAAAATTTTATTTATTTCTATATTGCCTTCAACAAAAGTTGGCAAGTATGAATTTGTTCTTAATTAAATGTCTTAAAAAACAAAAAAACTCAGTTTCTTAAACAATTACTTGCAGATAGTGAGCGTATCCATCCTCTTTCTAATGAAGTATTACCATTAGCCTTTGATTTTCTTTGGCTATATGGAAAGGGCTCGAACTCCCTGTCTCTACCTGGGTGGAATGAGTTTTACAAAACGGGCAACAGTTGACCAAACTTACTTAAAATCTAAAAATATGTCTTCTCTTTATAAATGCTCCACACAACCGCTATGCAGGGTGTCGACTAGGTCACCAAAGTTCCTGAAAAGTTACAAATTTTCATTTTTTTGTTCATAAAATCACAAATATTTTTGTTTGAATCTCTCATGAATCGTAATAACGCGAATGCGTCGAAAGTCACGCCACCCACTGCCCCTGTTGCCATGCGCTAGCTGCAAGTAGCCTGATTGTTTTTACTATGATACCAAAGACAAGATCAACCTTCGCCATATAGTTAAAGTTTAATGTTGCATGTGAGTGTATTGTGTTTATATATGCATTACATAATGTTTGACCGCTTACCAAAGGAATTTTTTGTTCAAAAAGTCACTAATTTTTCTTTCTACAACCCTGTAAGGTATTGAATCAACACACTTTTTTTGAAAGTTTTTGATAAGCCATTTTACATAGAAGCTCATAACATCATCTCAAATGGTGGAATTCATAAAATTCCACGGGAGTGGGGCTGGCAAAGGAGCAAGAATGAAGTCTAGTCAGAAACACACAGAATCCTGTTCCACACACTTTGCTCCAATTTATATCATGTAAATGATGTAGTGTGGCTTGTTATAGTAGAAACCTAAAGTAATCTGTTATCTGTGATTGTTGTGAAGGAAAAACAAGCAAAAATATTTCACAGATTTTAACTGGCTGAATAAGGCTAACAAGAAAAAAGAAGAAGCCTTGGTGAGACATTAATTACCCTTGGTGAATAAGACAAGACCTTGAATCACAGGATTTCACATAAGTAGCCAATCTGGACCATCAAAAATACCCGACTCGGTGGCGTAGTTGGCTAACGCGCTTGTCGTGTTGAGCTTGACTGCTGAGGACGGGGAGATCGAGGTTCGAATCTCGGTTGGGTGAACTGGGGGTGGTTTTTTCTAAATGGTTTTCCACCCTCCCTCCACGCAAATGTGGGTTCACCTCCTCTAATTCAACCTTCCCAATTCCTAATCCATTAGAGTAATTAGTACTTAAAGCGTATAACCGAAACGGGTAGTAAGACGCGGTGCTAAATATTATTATTGGACCATCAAAACAGAGCAGATTTCAATGATTGTAAGATGGATTGAAGCTGTGGTTATGCCTACAGAGGCTACCTAATAAAACAAAGGTGCTGTTAAATCTACTAAGGGGTGGTTTGGAAATGAGTTGTTTGTGTTAGACTTTAATATTCAATTATTAATCTATAATCATGAAAAAATTCTTGTAGAAACACATGTTTTTGAAAATTCACTGAATACTCTCCACTTAGTGCCACTGAAGATTGGAAACTATATGACCAACAAAAAAAAGTTTTAGGCAAAGTTAGAAAGAAGGTTTTTCTTTTATGATATTAATGATTGTTATTTTTATCATAGGACCAACCAGAAAGGAGTTATTGCCAAAAACTAAAACCCCGTTTTGGATAGGATTTTTTTCAATATGGCGCCAAGTCAAAAATTTAGGAGATGATTTAGGACCTAGAGCTGCATAACCCTTTCAAATGTCTGGAATAAAATGTACCATTGCTAGTTAAGAAATAAATGGTAAAAATTAATCAAAGGGTTCGATTTTTTTTTAAGTTTGTTTATTCTTATGAACATTATTTTTAGAAAATAACAAAGTAAAGTAGATCATCGATTGACCAAGCTTATTCGGACCAGGATTTATTCGGTAAATCAAACACATATATCGGATACAAACCATTTGAAATTGATTATTTTATTGAAATTAAACTTCGAAATATTAAAAGACTTATTACGTATTACAAATTTATATTGCACAAAGAACAGAACAGAACCAACATTTCCCTCGCTCAAATAAATGAATGTCTGCATATGACTCTTCTCTTAAGACCGCCATGGGAGTGCATCATATTTTCAAACACGAAAATGACTTAAATCTGGAGTGGGGAAATAATTTCATTGCTTTATGTTCAGATGAAGACTTTTGCATAAGTAACTCTCTATAATACATTGGTACCATGGAATTAATTCTAAGTGAACTTGATCATATTGAATTGTTAATAAAAAGTAAACAAACAGAATTGGTACCAAACAACTATTTTAAATTAAACATTGAAATGAAGATAGAAGGGCAAGGCCTACACACTTACCATAAAATTGTAGACCTCAAAGTTCACAATTAAAAACGCAGCAAAACACAAAATTATGAGATCTTCAGCATACATCAGTCCTCTTCTTAAGAAGAAGAGAGTAACCAACTAAACTATGGCAGCATGGCTGGAGGTAGCTCATGGTCACTTGGATACTGTTGTCTGTTTCTTGATTGATTTATTACCCGCCTCAGTGGCGTAGTTGGCTAACGTGCTAATCGTGTTGAGCTCGACTGCCGAGGACGGGGAGATCGAGGTTCGAATCTCGGTGTGGGGGTGGTTTTTCTTAAATGGTTTTCCACTCTCCCTCCACGCAAATGTGGGTTCATTTCCTCTAAATTCAACCTTTATAATTCCTAATCCATTGGCGTAATTAGTACTTAAGCGTATAACCCAAACGAGTAGTAAGACGCGGTTCTGTATTTTTAATATATATATATATATATATATATATATATTGCACTTTAACTCTTTAATTGGCTGTTTAAACATGTGTCTCAACTCTTGTTAGATGGAGAGAATGCTGTATTTAAATTATATTGAATTATTAAATAATCAATTATATTTATGAAATAAAGTGCATTGAGCAAAAACAATTGTTAATAAAATGATAGCATATTAGGAAAATGGTAGAGAACAAATAAAAGTAAAAATACTAACCTTAACACATCAATATTTCGATGCTATTTGTTATAATAGCATCGAAATATTGATGTGTGTGTAAATATGTGTCAGTGTTTTTATTATTGTTTGTATGGAAGTGACTGACTTGGGTTAGTAGGTGTGCTTAGAAGAAAAGTAGAGAAGGTTATCTAAGATTGAGAACAGGGGTGTGACTGGATTTGTTAATATATGGCGAGCAAGTTCCCACTTACAAAGCTGGGAAGCATTGAAATTTTTGGCAAGGGCTCTTATAGCTCTAGTACTAAGCACGAGTCAAAATCTGCTTTATACATTTGGGCATGAAGTGCTACTGGTTTGTCAGGGTCGTTGTGGTTGGTGTCAAAACAGTGACCATTCATTTGTTGTCTGGGTGTTCCTCTGGTGAGGTCAATGTATTCAGCAATGCAGTAGTTGAATTGTAACTGGTATATTAGACTTATTGTGGAGCAGTCATTGTGGCCTTTCATGGTTTATTCAATTTGTGAATCTGTTGCATGCATGGGGAATTTTGCAGGTACTGCAGCTCAGTTTGTTTCATGGGTAGGAAACTTTGGCCTAATGTTGTAATTGTTGTCTAGGCTGGATCAGGCAAGTTAGGGTGAACCAGAATGTTGCGAAGATAAGGGTGGTGTTTTAATGATTCTTGAAGAACTGTTGAGAAGATTTTGTGTGATAGGTGATGAGGTTAGGTTATTGTAGACTCTATTTAGGATAAATTTGAGTTTTTCTAGGTATTCATAATACAGGTTGGTGAGCAGTATGTTATTGGAAGAGTTGTTACTTGACAGTCCCTTGATTCAATAGGGCTCTGTTTATTTGACTGTTGTTTATAGCTTATTAAGGTCCTTTTCTGCAGAACATACATTTGTCTCTGGTAGCTAGGTTATAGGGTAGAGTGTTTTACATGAAGAGGATAGTTACTTTGGAAATAAAGTTACTTTTAATGGTTTGGTAGCTTTGGTGTGGACTGTGGTTTTCATGTTTATTCGTGACCATGATCTACCTCTAGCCTGCTGCCATAGTCGAGTTGGTTTTGTACTCTCTTCTGCTGAAGACGAGGACAGATGTTCCCCGAAAATTTCATAATTATGTTTTTTTTTTAATTGTGAATTTTGAGGCTTACAGTTTCTGGTAAGTGTGTAGGTCTCACCCTTTTATACTCTTTAGATGTTTAATCAAGAGCAAAGGAATAACTAGGGCTCTGCGAGTACTCGTATTCCGAGCTTCCACTTGATTTACTTAATAATCAATTTTAAAAATAGGGTGACCTGGCGGTCTAGGGGTTAAAGTGTCAGACTTCTATGCTGGCGGCCGGGGTTCAATCCTCGGTCCCGGCAAAGATTTATCTGATTACCAAACCCTTCCTTCACCTCTGACAAGACATCTTGTGAATGTGAGGAATGCCAGGCCTCCACCGTGGTTCGGATTCCACGTTAAACTGTAGGTCCTCCATTTCATCTCACAATCACCCTACCATTACACATTAGCGTAAGTGTGTATAACCCGAACGGGTAGTAAGACGCGGTGCTAATAATAATAATAATAATTTTTAAAATGCAATAACAAGCATAGTCTATTTGAGATATCAGCATTTCCATTTATAAATCATTCATTTACTTAACAAATTGTTAAAAAAAAAATATTCAATTTTCACATTAATAACGTATTAGAACTTTAAAACCACTTTCGTCCGGTTAATGTATTCAATATTTTCGTTCATTTTGAATTACACTCGATTGAAGTTGTTTACTTGTATTGCCATGACAAAGCAATGAAAATAAAAATAGCTGAGAAGATTACTAAATAAATGAATGATTCTTTTTACTATTTTTACCTGGTCCCTTTCTAAAATAATAATTTATGTTAAATTAAAAATGTAATATCAAGAATATATTATTACATTAAATGTTTTCAAACCTTAGATATTTAAAACTCGTATTAAATGATACGTTTAGCTACAAGACTAGCTCTAGTTTACAGTAGCCCCATGTCTTCTTTGGTGCTGACTGACAGCTGCTAAACACATGTTTTTGCAGATCATATGGTTTGGCGTAGGGATACATAATTTGGTCTGGTAACTTTTCAAAGCCGCCAGTGGTCAGCTGTGAGCTGTCAGCCAGCACCAAAGTCATGGGGCTACTATAGTTACTATTTAGTTATAGAATTATGTTGGTTAACCTGTTTAGATCAATGTTGATCTTATTCATTGCAATACATATTTTACCAATGTACCGTGGATAGAGAATAGCCCAGCACCAACAACATATTTATACTCACCCTATTCAACAGACAAGCTGGGGTCTCGTACAATAACAACAATCACGCCACGGAACGACCTTGTTCATTCTCACTGCAAAAAACTCGTATGGGAAGTCGGCGGTTTATTCTAGTGTTCTCCTAACTAAAACAATCCATTTAAAGCGCGTATACGCGAGATGGCCATTCTAAGTGGATCCCTGTGCCTTGTGTGCCCGAAGTCACCCCCATCCCCTTGGTTGTGTGTCTTGATGGCGCTGTGCGCAGGCGCTGTGGAAGACCTAGACTATGTGATTGGATATTTGTGACGGCTCTGTCATTCTTTCCGTCCATGTTTCCCCCTTTGAGCAGAACCAAATATAAGTGTATGCCTTGCAATAGAAGGCACTCTTTGATGCCATATAGATTTAAGGTACACTTGGGTGCTATGTAGGCCCCTAGGATTATTATAACGTAAGTTATTGTAAGGGAAGGAAATTTATCTTAGGCCACGATCGAGTATATTTCAGGTTAGGGTTCTAATCATGGTTAAAAGAAGCCTGTCTGTCCGGAGTCGTTAAGAGCCTATTTATTTATTGTGTTAACAGTCAGATGACTTTAGTTCTTTGTTGCTATGTTTACAATCTTGTGGGACAGATTAGATACTAGTTTATTTATTGTATTAACAGTTAGATGACTTTAGTTCTTTGCTGCTATGTCTACAATCTTGTGGGACATATTAGATGTTAGTTTATTTATTGTGTTAACTGACAGATGACTTTAATCTTTTGTTACTATGAATACATTCCTTTGGGTGTTATTTGGTGAATAGTTAGATCTATGAACTATCGGAACCTCCCAACATATATGTTGTATCTGACATTAGCAAGCAAACTGTTGCGAGCATTTTTCTTGCATTGCCCTCTGACTTTATATTACATGTACCTGCAAGCTATTGTTACAGAACTTCCCTTTTTTGAGATTGTTATATTTTTACAAGGAAGTAATGTACATTTATCCGTTGTTTAGTCTAGTCATGTTTATTAGGGATGGCTCTCCTGTCGAATGCCGAATAAGATATCCTCTAGTATTTCTATAAATGTAAGGAGCATTGTCTTGTTAGTTATATCGGAGAATTAGTATTTTTCTCCAAGTCTTAAAGACCATATTGTATATATTATTCAATGTTAATATCCACTGTAATAAACTAGCCGTTGGGCCATATTAGTTACCCTCGCTTCGTTCTTGTCTGTACCCAGTCTTACTCATGGTAATATCCCTCAGGCTTAGCTGTAATAATGCTGTTGGGCTTGCAGAGAATAGATCAATAAATGATTACTTGTCTTTTATATTGTAATATTGCAACTCACTAACTGTGGCGGTTGCTTGGGACATAGGCGGTACAGCTAAGGTACTGACCCCACAGGGAGTGTGTTTGACCAAACTTATCACATTTGAATTTAAAAAGCATTTACTATTTCATATTGTTTGCTAGAATTATTAATTTAGTCATATTTTTAATTATAAAGTATCAACATCAAGCATATAAGCATTAAAAATTAAATTGTAAGTAAATTTCTCAATAAAATAATGTTTAACGAGATCCTGTGCAATTGCTTTAGAGGAATGAAAATGGAACAAAAGATGTGATCATGCACGATTACACTAAAGAATATCATATTCTGAAAATTGAAAAATGACACCTGGACACGGGAATCGAACCCGGGACCTTGTCCCGTGTCCAGGTGTCATTTTTCAATTTTCAGAATATGATATCTATGAGGGACTATCCACACTAAAATGCATTAACAATAGTTTCGGCTATTTGTTTCATTACACTAAAGAATAATAAACTAAATACAAAACACTTCAAATGTGTAATTGTTTATGATTCTTATGTTTTTTTATACAGTAAATTAAGTTACTTAAGCATATTTTGGCAAAATATTAGCTTATTAAAACATCGATTTTATTAACTTTTTATCAAAATAGTGTAGAAACATTATACAATAAAGTAAAGTGATAGTGAAAGAAGCCAACCTGAAAGGATAGTTAGGTTAGGTCTAGATATAAACAAACACACTTCTCTAGTTTCTTTCTACACTTTTACACTTCCCACTCATTAATACTTCCACAGTTGCACATTGTTTTGAGTTTTAGGAAATATTTATTTTTCATATGAAGAGACATTAATGAAAAAGTAATATCCCTAACAATTCAAACTAATGTGCAACTATGAAATTTTTTAAGAAGTGGAAAGTGTAAAAGTTTAGGAAAACCTGAAGAGAGAAGTGTGTTTGTTCCTATCTAGGCCTACCCTAACTATCCTTTCAGGTTGGCTTCCTTCACCTACATTTACTTTACATCATTGTACAGTGTTTCTACACTGTCTTGTTACACATTTCCAAGCCATTATTAATTTTATTAACGTTTTCTATAATTGTTTGTGTAATTTTAATGTCCTGAAAGACATGAGTGTTGAAATCATTTTAATGATTTTTTTATTAAATATTTGAGTTTTTTTCTTATTTTTAAATTGTGTTTTATAAGTGTTATTTATAATTTAAAAACCTATATTTACTCAATTTAATTATTTTTTTCAAGATTATTTAGTATTCATAAAAATAAGTGTCATTTATATTGTAAGAACACAAGTTTTAGTTTAATTTTTAACATTTTAAAACTATGAATATACAATACTCGAGCTCGACTCAAGTTCGACTCGAATGAAAAAACCCAACCTTGCAGGCCCCTGTAAATTATATTCGATAATCAACTATTAAAAATGTGTGATTTTAATGTTTTGCTATAATTAAATGTATTAATGCCTACTCATTTAGCCTTATAAATGTAACTAATTGGCTTAAAGGTACACTAATTTACTATTTATTGAATGTTTTAGTTTGGATCATCAGGTGCACAAAATTTGATGATCTTCAATGCCAAGCCAAATCAGGAACCCTTCAAGAGGGGTAAGCTCAAATTTGAAACATGTTTTGACATAATAAGAGAATATTTTGCCTGTTCGTGCTATACATATTTTTTTCTTGTATACTATTCAAATTCAACATCAAATAATAAAATTCAAATTTAATTCTTAGTAATTATTTAAAGTTATTATGATATTTGGTAGTTTATCCTAAAATAATTATAATAAAGTCCTTTTTTATATTTTCATTCTCTCTATATCGCCCCCAGCCCCTCTCCTGTTCATTCTCTACCTCTTCCCCACATCCCAACCTTCCCCCAACTTGATTTTATTTTCACCCTCAGCCTAATTTTTTCATTCTCTTTTTCTTTCTGTTCTTTTAGCTCCAATTACCACTTTGATTATCAGTAGCACCAAATTGACATCTTGCAAGTTCGGTTAGGGCTACACAATTGGATATTTTTGGTCATAAGTAAAATGTTTGAGGGATAATTAGCACACTTTCTAGACCTCCCAAAAGAAATATAACAAGTTTTTTTACATCTATCCCCTTCTGTTGTGTATTTGCTAATGATTGTTACTGGGAAGTGGAATGAATTTGTTTGTTCCACAGTGCTGTAACATATATGGACATTGACCTTTGACAAAATTAATCTTAAACCTTAGATTAGTTAGTAGCTCATGTATAACTGCAGAGTTTAGGATCCTGTGTTTGATTCATGGCAATGAAGAGAGAAAAAAGATCATTTGTGCAATTGGATCTTCCCCTTTCACAGTGATAAACTATAGACTGGGGACTAGGTGTTATTTGTTCTAGCTAGAATTAATTTAATTTTCTGTGAGCAGATATGATGTATTATTCAGAAATAAAAGTAAAAATAACTTTGGTAGTTTCTCGTCGCCCGTCTCTTTGGCTAGTGAAATTTAGTGTTTAATTGTGTTTGTGTTGGACTTTAACAATTTCTACTCCGATACTGCTCAAGTGTTTGTACTGGCTACTCTCTCTCTTAAAAGATAGACCAGCCCAGAATTCTACTCTAGATATTTCTTAAAAAAATGCTTTGCATGTAATAAGGTGAAAGGAAAAAGAATTGGAAAAGTTAAATTCATTCTTTTGGAACTTGTCAGAATTGCGAAATATGTAATGCAATTTCTTAAAAACAATAATATTGACATTCCATTTAACAGGTGGTAATGTAGGTTTTGAACTGGGTCAAAATATGGCTGAAGGAAGCCATGGAAATAATACTAAAAGGCGGTCATCTGCTGCTAAGAGGCGTTCGGATGCCATTTCATTAGCAGGAAAAATGCCCAACCGAACCAGGTATGTTATGCACTGACAGTGTATCTAATTAAGTAATTATAATGCCGGATAAATTCTTTCACATAACCTTAGGAATGGTTAAATTTGTCATTATTAATTATTACATCACGTATTATAATTATGTATTCATAATGTTGTATTATCATGTGATGTATTATATTTGTTTAATTAGATACAAAACAAAATAATTTAAAAGTTTTAAGAAACATAATGAGGCAATGTTTTAGAAAAATTGCCACACTATGAATAGTAAGAAAACGGTGTAAACACAGTTTTAATATATATCAGAGTAATTAAGAAAGTATTAATTTTAAAATTTAATAATGAGAAAACTTTTTCAAGCTATTTTTAATAATAATTACTTGACTAGAGAGACATATTACTGTCACATGATCATAAAATAAGACCAATAACTAGTTTGTATGAAATGTAAATAATCATTTTAATGTTTGTTTGAAATCTTAGTCAGGAAAATAAACTTTAAACTGTAAAGAATACAGCATGCCAAGAAAATAATCTTACACATAAGCCAACCTTGGTCCACACTCCTTAAAAACTTAATTTCATAGGATGGGTTGGCCAGGGTTTGGTCCCGGTTGTGTGATCTGAGGGTTATTTTTACTTAATAATTTGTCATGCTCCCTGCACACAAATGCAGATGCATGTACTCTAAATTATACCTATCAAAACCTATATCATTAGTTTAAATAAATCAGGACAGCTTAAATGGTTACTAAGAACATTTTAAATGACAAAAAATTGCACTTAAGACCTAAATAAGGAGGTGGGGGAAATATTTGAAATAAGAGCCTGTTTTCACTAATTAAGTTCCTTCCCTATTCCTTAAAAAGTAGAAACATTAATTTGGCTGTTTTCACTATGGTGCATCCTTTAAAGATAAACAGTATCCATAGTATTATACAAAAGATTAGGTTCAAGAAAGAGGAAGTGGAAAAAAAACATCAAAAAATGTATATTTTTCCTTGAAGCGGATCTTATTTTAAAAAGTTTTGTGCAACAATATGATTTGTTGACTTTTTAGGGCAGGTGTTTTGGAAAGGCAGCAAGGCTATGCTAACGTGGTGAGAACGAACAAGGCACATGAACTCATTATGCAACGAAGACAGCTATCTTCTAAAATCTCCTCGCCACGGCATTAACCAGGGTCTCCTTACATTTTGAGAGCTGCACAGTAAATATGTTGTCTGGATCAGTAACATTCTAGCAGGGACACTCTTAAACCAACATAATGACCTAATTTTATTATTGTTCAAACAATGAAACAAAGCAAGATGAGGTTAACCTTTGAAAGCCATATGAATGCATTTATCATGTAATTGTGTGTTAACTAGAATTTAAACTCGTTGCTTGTTGAATGTGTAAAGACATTCACATAATTATATTATTATTGTTATTTTAATTGCTCTTTAGTTAGTATCAAATTGATTTTATCAATTTTTAGTTTATTATAGATGTATATTTTTTTAAACTTAATTTTAATTGCGATCAGAGAGTGCTCGTATTTTTTTAGCTGAGCTCTTATGCTTGATAACTTTATATTTCTTCTTTATGTATAGTAATTTCTTTTTAATGATAATGAAACAATAAGTTAGGTGCATTATATATATATATATATATATATTTTTAAACTTAAAATTCTAATTCAGTTTGATTAGTCGTAGAAAAATGAATTTACCAAAATGATATGTCTTTGGTTGTTTACAAATATAGCTAAAGTAGAGTAGGAAATGTGTATTATATTAAACCTTAACAAGTTATGTATTTGTATTATACACCTAACATTTATATGTGTAAAAAAATGTACAGTAATCAAAGGAAAAATAGGGCCAAACGGATATTTTAAATTGAACATTAAAAGGAGGATATAAGGGCAAGGCCAACACACTTGAAAATAAAACTGTAGGCCTCATAGTTCACAATTAAAGCACACTAAAACAAATAATTATGTAATTTCCAGGGTAAATTAGTCTCCTTCAGCAGAAGAGTAAAACACAGACTGGACTATGGCAACATGGCTATAGGTTGGTCGTAGTCCCTCAGATAAGAGTGTTGCCTGTTTCTTGAGTCACAAAAAAATTTTTAAGGATTGGATCCTGCAGTTGCCTGTTCAAACATGTTTTTATTCTTGGTAGATGGATATAATGTTGTATTTATGATATATTTAATTATTAGATTAGTTATATTATGTGTTATTGTTTTTATAGAAATGACTGGCTGGTGTAAGTAGGCCTGCTTGGAAGAAAAGGAAAGAAAGTTATATAAGATAGCGACCAGGGGAGTGCCTGGATTTGGCTTTTTATCAGTGAGCAAGTTCCTACCTGTGAACCATTGCATCTATTGGGGAGGGCTCATATTACTCTAGTACAATACCATTAATAAAAATCTGAATTGTGTGTTTGGGCATGAAGTGCTACTGGTTTTGACCATTCATTTGTTGTCAGAGTGTTCCTGCGGGGAGGCCAATGTATTCAGCAAGGGAGTACTAGCATTGTAGCTGGTATATAAGATATACTGTGGAGCAGTCATAGTGGCCCTTCATGGGGTATTCGATTTGGTGTGAGTCTGCTGTTGAATGAGGTGGAAGTTTGATGAATTTTGCAGGTACTGCATCTCGATTTGTTGCAAGGGTAGGAACCTTGTTTGTGAATGGATCAGGCAAGTTATGGTGAACAAGAATGTTGTTACAGTAATGTAATTTAAACAACAGGAAAATGATTTATGATTTGTAGAGATTTAAAAAATAATGTATTATAATTCTTGACTAGGTTAAATTATCATAGCACCACCCTCTTAATGTAAAACCCTCTCCCCTTAGCCTAGCAACCAGAGCCAAACGTAGCATATACGTTCCAAGGAAGACTAGCTTAAGGAGCAATATCAACAACTTATCCAAGCCTTTCACAGCCTGAGGATACTCTAAACTCTTAGTCAACAATCAAATAAACAGAGCCTTATTTAATAAAGAGCCTATCATTCACAACAACCTTCCAATAGTATATTGCTCACCAGCCTTTATTATGGACTAGACAAACTAAGATCTATCCTGTACACAAGCTACACTATTCTAGCCTAATCACCCCTCACACAAAATCTTCTCAACATTGTTTCAAGAATTACATTCAAAGGCCCACACCCCCATCACCCTAATCTCAGCAACATTCTATCTGATTCACCCTAAATTGCCTGACACAGACACACACACCAAACATCAGGTCAAAGGTTCCTACCCATGCAACAAACCGAGTTGCAGTACCTGCAAAACTCACCAAACTTCCACCTCATTCAACAGCAGACTCACACCAAATCGAATACCCCATGAAGGGCCACTATGACTGCTCAATAAAAAACTTATATACTAGTTACAATACAATTACTGCATTGTTGAATACATTGGCCTCACCGCACAAGTCAGTCATTGCTATATAAATAATAATAATAAATAACTGATCATTTAATAATTCAATAATTAAATATAATCTATATACAACGTTCTCTCAATCTACCAAGAGTCAAGACACAAGTTTGAATAGCTAACTAGAGTTTCCAATTGACCATGATAAACTACAAGCCATGCTGCCGTAGTCCAGTCTGTTATACTTTCTTCTGCTGGAGAAGGGAGATGATGTTCCTCAAAATTTCATAATTTTGTGTCTTTTAAATTGTGAACTGAGGCCTACAGTTTTTTGGTAAGTGCGTAGGCCTTCCTTTATATCTTCTTTTTAATCTAGAATGTAATTTAAATGTTAGAAAAAGGTTTGGTTAATGCTTTAAAGTAACAAATAAACTTTTCTACATTTCTTCATACACTCTTTACACTTACTGTTTTTTTAATTGGCAGAAACATTTCTTTCTAATAAGAATATAAACATACATTGAAGAGAGAAAAAAAAATTGCATACTCGTATTTGAAAAAGTTCTATGTTTTTATGAAAAAGACATGTTTGAGGAAATTTCAATATATGTAACTTTATAATTACAATTTTTAAAGTGTAAATGGTATATGAAGAAATGAGTGTGAGGATTTTCAATAATTCCCTAGTTTTATTATTATTATTAGTATTAGTATTCTTAACATCTTATAAAATATATATTATTAGTTGTGATTTTGTAAATCTTCCCTCTTATATGCATTTTGCGAGGGTCAGTAATGGCCGCCTTAGCAGCACGTTCGTTTTAATTGCTGTTACCATGGGATATTAGCTATTTAAGGTGGTTCCCTGGTAGCTTACATTTTGGATAAAAATAATTATATATATATCTTAAACTAACCTGGGCATTATTTTATTACTTACCTGTTATTTTGCAGTCCATTTTCTATTCTTTATTTTTTTTCGGCTTATTTTATTTATTATAAATTTCTTCTAGGGGATCCATCTTGATTAGGTAAGTAGTTCGCGATCCCGCCACACGAGCGTGTTGATGGGCGAGCATGTCTGCCGCGCGATGGTAGAATGAGAGGGAAGATAGATCTGGGTTTTTTTTACTGTAATTATTTTCCGGCGGGTATTTTTTTTGTCTTGAAGGAGGAAGACTATAATTGTTTTTGTAATTGTTTTATTAATTTTAATTTTGTTATTGTTAATTTTAAGCTTTTTTCCTAATGTAGTACTTGCTATAAAAGTGCTATATTAGGAATTATGATTTTTTTTTTTTTTTGC
>CABEEJ010008762.1:4704-22126 GCA_901482245.1 Timema douglasi
AAAAAAAAAAAAAAAGTTCACCCAATTAACAAATACGATTGGTTTGGACCAGATAATAATTAGTGTTTTTAGCTGTAGACTTTTAAGTTTGTTAAATCTCTAAACCTATAGTAAATTATGCTTTATAACTTCATCTTTTTTATTCATACTTTTCTCTGTAATACATTCAAGTATAGTTCTATCAGTGAGTTTGGTTTCAGTTTTCATCTAAATGAATGACCAAAAGTAGTTTTTAAATTGGAATTAATTTTCAAAAATGTATATCACTAATGACATCATAAACATCCTTTTGATTGGTAAGAGATAGGAAGGAGTGAGGCGGAAGCTGGTAAAAGTGGGTTATTGCTAATTTCCACTTTTACGCCAATGGGGTTTTGCATCATGATTCTCTTCCAGTAAAATCCTAAAATGGTCCAGGTTTGAGAGGAGAATATCATGGTAAGCTTAGTTATACATCCACCCCCCTCTGTTGGGAGGGGCTCGCCTAAAAACAAACTAAACTTAACTTTACCGGAGCACAATTCTTTGTTTACCAAATGAACCTTCCTTTTTGCACACTTCATAATCTTCTGTTTACAGAAGGTAATTCCTACCAAAATACTACTAAAACTCATTCCATCTGGTTTGCCGGTGACGGAATACTAGCCGGGGGTTTTAAGGGTGATTCTCGATAGGGGTTTTACCATTTTCGACGCAAATGTGGGTACATTTCTTCGAAACTACTTATCTCTTCCCCATTAGTGTGTACTTTTCGTTTATCTCTAAAGGTACAAGTAATGATTTCCATAAGAAGCCCGTTATTTGAAAACAAGAAACTCATGTTGCCACAATTGAGGAGGGGGGGGGGGGATATTACATGATATCCACATTCTTAATGCGTTTAATTAATTATCCCATATAAAAATAAATTATACAGTAGTGCATTAGGAAATATTATTGGAAACTTTTGATAGTTCTTAGATGCGCTTTATAAATCAAATAAGACACATTTCTAGAATACCAAATTTTAGTGAATTGCCGGCTTACCTTTGATGGTACTCCTATGGTGCAGCTTATAAGACATAGCCATAGTGTAGTCTGTCACGGTAAGACTACCTTTCAGGGTAAACGGAGTGTACATGGGTGTAACCCAAACGGGTAGTAAGATGGGGGGAGGAGGGTAAATGGGTTTGGTACAAGGTCTAGTTAGCGTTGTTGCCGACTGTACCCGTCTGAATCGTCAACCCTCACAGTGTCGAATTCCTCAGCTCAAAGTTGTCCTGAGGAACGTAACCACCAGCACTCAAATGAAAGGTTTGAGAGGGGGGGGGGGGGGNCGTTAAAAGAGAGGTTGTGGGGGGGGGGGGGGGGTGGCATGAGGGTTTGGGGGAGTTAGAAGCTGCAGGGAACTGGATTAATTTGGTGGAGATGTATTGCGGCGGCGGATCGATACGGCTGGCGAACTCGGCGAAAAAAGAAAAAGTTTGGCCTCTATCTAGTGTTTTCAGCTGAGTGGTTAAAAATAAACTGCCAGCCACTTAGGTTGGGAACACCCACCACCACCACCCATCGCTTGAGTATGTTTGTACACAGGAATGACAGTAACTTTTGTCCCGGTACACTGCTACAAACAACACATCAACAGGAAATGCACCAACATTCACATGAAGAAAGTATTCAGCAACATCCTTATCTGGCAGCAAGAAAAGTCACTAGATCTACTTGAAAAGCCTTATCTGACAGCTAGAAAAGTTAGTATAGGCCGTCCCACTCTTAAATTGCAGTAAAAGTTTTATCCTATTGAAACACGTTCACAAGTTTTTTATACACTTATCAAGTTATACAAAGTGTATACACTTTTTAGTAATGCATTTTAAGTTTCGTTTATGTCAATTTTAAGTTTCGTTTATGTTAATTTCAAGTAGATCTAGTGACGTTTCTATTTATCAGAAATAGTAATAAACACAATAATACACAATGATTGTGTATTATTTTGTTTATTACTATAGTAATAGAAGTACTTGGCGTTGCCTAGGGTAACCTAACCACGCAATGACTTGCGTATTACTCCGGGCAAGGATTTTCTTTGCTTTAGACAAACTCTTTCATTTTAATACTATAGATTAAATTAAACCCATTCTAAATAGACAATGCACAAAAACCTTTGTTAGTTTATATTGCTTTCACTAGATGTATCAGTAAATGCTATATATTATAATAACGATATTTATTTTTAAGCTAGAAATTGGCAACATCGCTGCCGCTGGGTAGAATGCAATTAGGCGGAAATGAGGCCAAAACTAGACATTTCGAATAAAAAGATGGGACCATTTGGAATCACTTCTATTTAACGTCCTCAATAACCTCCAGAGAATCCCAAAAAATTCTGTTGTGGGCTTCCCACCATGTTGGATTTAGTGCATGCGTTTAGTTTTTTCAATGTATTTCCAAAATTATTTGTCGTAGTCTCTTGAGTTATTTTTTATTTTGTTCCTTACATTATTTAAATAAAAAATGTCATACTCAATTTTGTGTTACGACCAACCATTTTCTCAAAATATCAGGATTAAACGAAAAATTATTGACTGTTAAACAATTTTTTTTAAAGGAACGTAAAATATTTCACACACAGGATATGGAAAAAAATGTTTACACCAAATTTTTTAGAAAGTTTAAGAGCTTTAAAATTATATACAGTATAATAATGCCTGGATATATAATGTTACAGGTATGAAAAAGGGGTGTCTTTGCAGCTCACGTCACAAAAAATACGCAATTTCCCCTAAGTCTTCTACGCCTGAAATGAAATGTTTCCTGTAATTTTGTACCATTCCTTGATATCAGCATTTGCCTAGTTTACAATAATGAACACTTTGCATATCGTTAATTTGTTGGTAAATATTGTAGAAACTACTTTCGATCTAAAGTGTAGTGTGCGTGTTATATAAGGAACAAAATTAGTGCGTATTTTTTAATTCATTTCAATTTGTGGAAACTCTTGTATAGTGTATGTGTCATCTCATTAATTTATGGAGCAATTTTCTCTTCGTCCCTGCACCCATGCATTGTGGGAAACGTTTAGGTTGAGTAAGAAAGGGTTTAATACCAAGAGTTTAGTCGGTTAAAGGGTGATGGACTAGCTTCTGAACTTTAGAGCTCTGAGGAATTTATTGGACATGTGGACAGTAGGAAAAGATTATACAAGGCGTGTGTCAGCTGGCACCAGGCCCTCCCCTAAAATACAACCACCTAGGGTAGTGCTCGATCTTAAAACTCAATGTCTACTCGGTGAACGTCCTTGCACCGACACTAGTAAATTGAGAACCCCTGGGAAACAAGCATGGAGTGCTTGAATTTCGTACATGAAATCTGTCAATTTGCCAGTAATATAGACGAGTGTGAGAATGGGCCAATGAGGTGCACACAAGGATAGTTGAAGTAACCGACCTTGTTGCTGTAGAGGACCACTACCACTGGCAGTGCTACCAACGATTTCAAGTACTCGAGTTTTCAAAACCCGGAACAAATTCATCAATTGTAAGGCAATCAGATGAGAAAAAAAAAGCTCTTGCTTTTCAGAGTTTGTGACATTTTTTAGAGCACTGATGAGTGCCAATTTACAACTAACGAGCTCGTAAAGCTTTCAACTGTAGATGTTTCTAAACCTTCTTACAGTTCAACTTACCTTAAAACGAAAATTGAATGAATATTTTGATGAAGCTATAACCGAATTTCCTGGTAAACCTACTATTGTTTGTTTACCAGGAGTCGAGAGATTAAAAAAATACTGACAGAAAAATGGTACGCAGAAAGAAAGCAGAATATTACAGATAAAAAAAAGAGGATTGTCAAAACAGCTGCTCATCTTTTCAAACCCAAATGATACTGGATATTGACATTTCCAAAGTTTGAGCAAATACAAACGGGATCTCTTAATTAGTTGGTGA
The DNA here is from genome assembly GCA_901482245.1 of Timema douglasi. Taxonomy (NCBI): domain Eukaryota; kingdom Metazoa; phylum Arthropoda; class Insecta; order Phasmatodea; family Timematidae; genus Timema; species Timema douglasi. The sequence goes on from CABEEJ010008762.1 coordinate 8,631, forward strand.
CATATGTCAGCTATTTTTTAAAACTTTAATAAAGTTTAAGAAAGTTAAAGGAAAAGAGAACTTATAGAAAAGTGTTGGCTATTCTATTCAGCATTCCATTATGTCTGCCCTCAGACTAAAGTCTTTTATATCCCCTCTACAGATATGTCTCAAGTGTTTACCTTCATAGGCGGTATGTATCTAAAATGTTGATAGATATACTTTCAAACGTGTCATTGTTCTACATACAAAGAAGCATTCTGATATCGGCAGTCACGCACTAAGCTAATCCAACAGTTGATGAAAATTCTTACATACAATTTGTTTATGATAATTCAGACCATAACATACACACATTTCATTAAATGGGTGCCATAAAGTGTGTAACATCATTAAAAGTTGGTCATACAAACACGTCAATTCCAAGGATGGGCGTCATAAAAACAGGAGATTTAGCCGTTTTTGGATTTACAAAAAGTAAAATTTTACAAACGACCATCACAACCAGGTTACACACTCTTTTCATGTGTAAAGATGTTAGTAACTTATTCATAAAACCGGACAGTGTGGATGTAGCCTTTCGACTAGATGTGTCGTGGATGTCGGAAACATGCCTTAACACCATCCCACGTTCAAAATGAAATGGTTTCATAGAACGAGCAATGACAGTTAAGTCGTACGAAGTGTCATCAGTACTGCCTCTTCCATTTGTCAATCAATATACTAACAATATTTCAACCATTTACACCTCACTTCTGCAGGCATCAGAAGAAGCCATCAAAAGGGGTCGATCACATGTAATGGTCGCGTTCGATCAGCCATTGTTCGCTAATGCCGCTGATATAGTTCTTGCTACTGGACCAGAAAGCCCACTCTCTCGTGTGATTGTTCGTCTTGGAGTGTTCGTTCCTTCCACCTACTATCATCTTTCACGGAGGACTATTGGCGAAATACTATCATCTTTCACGGGGGACTATTGGCGAAATACTATCATCTTTCATGGGGGACTATTGGCGAAATCATGCGAGGAAGTGGTATAGAAAGTCCATCGTAAACAGTGTATGAAGAATACTCCAAAGTTTGGTGTCAAATGAGGTTAAAATCATGGCACAGTTCACATACCAGAAAAAAAAGTACTGTAATAAAATAATCATAGTAACTTACAGCATTACAAGACGGAATTTCTTCGTGATCACTCCTGCCGTTGACAGATTGTAATTGTGTATAATATATTATATCACTCTAACATATAAGTTAAGATTTGCAAACAATACTAGTTGCAGTTTAATAATGAAAATTGTATGGTGCGAACAACACAATTAAATTAACGATTTAAATCATTTATTGCTATTCAAACCTGTTATAGATGAAGCCTACAACTCAACCCTTCCTCCCCCCAATTTTTCATCAATATCACTTAGTGACGAATGAACTAGGATTAAAAACTTAAACCATTATAAAAATTGAGTTTAAAATGTTGTAGTTTCGCTTTATTAAATGATAACAAGAAACAAAGAAAGAGGACTTCCAGCCTAGTATACCATTATCTCCATCTCTGACACTCTTACCACGAGAACAAACACTTCTACCATGATCACATCGTTGTGGCACGATATGTCCTGCCATTGTTAAACCTCATTTAAAGCTCACATCATTTCCAGCAAATTTTATTTGAACATTATTTTCATATCTTACCCGTGAAACTTTTTACGTTCCTTAAAAAAAGGTTTAGCTGTCTTAATTTTTCTTTTCGTCCTGAAATTTTGAGAAAATGGTTGGTCGTAGGATAAAATTGAATCGAAGATTTTTTATTGTAAATAATATAGGAAACAAAATAAAAAACAAATAAAAAATGTTATGACATACTTTTGGAACAACATTGGAAAAAAGTGAACGCTTGCACTAAATCCAACATGGTTGACTTCCCACCCAAATTGGCGGGAAACCCGCAACGGTTTTTTTTGGGGGATTTTCTGTAGATTTTTGAGGACGTTAAATAGATGTGATTCCAAATGGTTCTGTATTTTTATTCGAAATGTCTACCTCAAATGCTAATTTCACTGCACTATATTTCTAACGGGAATACCAACGGATTGTGAAGCGATGGTAAGTGTCCATGATAGCCTGTACTGCAATCTAAGAGTGGAACGGACTATAGATCTACTCGTATTCACACGTCAAGTCTTGTGATATGCAGCTGTCACTTTTAGCGATACTTATAACTTAACACTAATAACGTAGTAAAATGTTATCAATGTTGACCGAAAAGAAAGAAAAAGTATCTAGAAAAGTTTATTCCAACCATAATCCCACTGTAATATAGAAACTACACTTGATATCATCACTGAAGTAAACAGCAGATATTATGAAGAAAAGCTTTATCTTCGTTTTCTCTCATTTAACTGTTGACAAATCTCCTCTCTCTCGGTCATGTCTGAAGGTGGTGTGTTGGGGTATAAAGGAGCTAGACCATACGGAAACGAGATAATTACAACGTGTTTTCCCAATACAGTGAAATCTGACTAATTCGAACTTCCGTAATTCGAAATCGTCTTCAATTCGAATTTTTCGCCCGGTCCCGTGAATTTTTTTATTGAAACAATGTTAAAAAATCTTGGATTTAAATTTTGTTTTGGTTTTGAACTTTTCCTAAATTGTGCAGTATTGTTTTCCTACTTCTAATTGCGGCACCTTGTTTTTGGAAACAAGGGAGGCGACGTTTGAATTCCTGTCAGTACCCTTCTTCGCGCCCCTCCCCCCTCTCGTGCATACATTTATGTTTACACATACAATTCTGTACTCCGTTAGTCAAGGTCGAACCTCTCGAGTGGTTACGCGCGTTGTTCTTAGCGATTCGGTCGTAGCGATATTCTTGGGACGTACGAGTGTATTTTGTTTAGTACATACTGTATTGTGTATCGTGATGTCACTGCCCAAGCCACAGTACTATAAATCATTAACTTTGGCCGAAAAAGTAGCGGTGATAAAGGAAGTGGAATAGGGAATTCCTTTTAAGAAACGTACTTAATTCTAATTTTTGCATAATTCGGATTTTTTTATGGTCCCTTAGAATTCGAATTATCCAGGTTCCACTGTAGTGACCATGCAGATTCCTCAAAGATGATATCAAGTGTATGAGGTGAAAATAGCCCTCTAGAGCAGTTGTGAGCTGAAGTGTTAATGATGACAGACCTGCTTTCTCCCCATCATTTGTTATATCGGGGAGTATGGCGGTCAAGGGTATTTGTCGCAACTGCGGCAGTATCTATTTAGTATCATTAGGGGTGTATCTAATAATTAAATAAATGCACCGGTGTGCGTGCAGACTAAATTTCAAGCCAGATGTGCCTTCTGAGAGATCATATTTTGAATTCCGGTCGAGTGAAGTAAGATTTTTTTCTAAATTACGTTCCGCCACCCTTTCACACACATGTGGGTACATTTCCTATAAACTCCACCTATCTCTACCCCATCAGTATGGTTAATACTGGGTATCCCGGACCAGTAACAAGATGTGGAACTAAAAAACTCATTTATTTAAAAAATAGTTACCATATAAATTTTTCTTTTTTCCCCCCAGAAACGTTTTGGTATGCGTTCGGACTAGCCCATATGATAAGGTTTAATACGCAAATGAGATGTGGATGAGAAAAGTAGAACTTTAGAGCAAAACATGCTTTCATTTGTGGGAAAGGAGTGTGGGTATCCAAAATGTGGAAAAGAGGTCATCACACTCGACCGGGATTTGAACCCCGATATCTCCATCGCCGCCAGTTGAATCCAATACGAGATCGACACGTTATAATCTTACGTTATTAAATTATCTTTGTCTACTTAATTTCTAGTCCAAACTATTTTAATTATCATTCTAAGACGTGTAAAAGTTTGATGAAATCTTTTTCCTTCTCCAGGTATCATCAATATATAACCGACATTGGTAATCCCCCCGGGGCCAAGAGTCCGTCACACTATCCGTGCACCCGGCGTAATATCAACTGTCGCGGTCACGTGAAAGTATTCTCTCCTTGCGAGATCAGCTGTTACGTTGGACACGCAACCTGCTATACATGAACCTGCTTTGTTTCGTAATTACCTTTTTTTTTTCCCCCGCCGCTGGAATGATAATATATCTATCTGTCTCACCTGTCGACTGGACAACAGAATCACGTTGATATTTCCTTGTGATAATACTTACCTACTCAAAATACTATTTTAAAAGCAAACCATGCTATTTTTAATCATTGCTATTTGTGTGGGTTTTTTTGTGCACCTCCTTTTAATACCCTTTAAGTACATCCGCATATACACACTAATAGTTTAATGATGAGAAAGTTAAAATATTGAGAAAATGTATCCGTAGTTGCGTGGAGGGAAGGGGGAAAAAATCACGGTGGAAATCGTTTGGAGGTGTGGATGTTTGAAAAACGTTAAGTTAACCTGATGTGTATAAAGTTAGATCCGCTTCATTGGCCGAATAGTCTTAAGGCGTCACACTGGCCTGCTGATGACAGGGAGATCGAGGTGGTTTTTTCCCTAAATGGTTTCTCATTCTCCTTCCACGCAAATGTGAGTAGATTACCTCTAAAATGCTTCCTTCTTCATCCTTCCCCTATTTGTGTAATAATTATCATATATGCAAATAACCTGTACGGTTAGTAAGACGCACTGATAAAAAGATATGGGCTTATAGGCTCTTCATATAATGTTTGTATTACCAACACTTGAGACGTGGAACGGTAAAACTGATAACTGTACAAATACTTCGTTTCGATTGGCGCGGTTAAAAAAATTTGTATAATTTTTTTTATTTGCGAAACCACTGTTCCGCACTAAAGTAAGGGGGGAGGGGGGGACTTGAAGTTGGTTCTTCGAACTAGGCTTGTTGTGTGTTGTCCCCTTTTCAACAACGAAACCGGTCTCTTTCCTAGAGGTGGCTGGGAAAAGTTTAACTAGCCGGGGCCAATTTCACTTCTTTAAGTTATTAATTAGATAAAGTATACAAAATGACATTTTTATTTAGTGTGTGTCAAAACTCATTCAGCATTATATTTTCTAAATATATTATTTTTCATTTACAAAATGGACACAAACTTTGAAGCTTTGTCCTTAATGCGGTATGAACGCGCACCTGAGAAACTTTGGTTGTAATCCTGCAGAGGGGTCAAGATCAATTAGGAGTTGAGCTCTCAGCTAATTAACGCTTAGAGCTTTCCACGAGCGTATCTAGCAGCGCTGCCAATATTAAAACCACGCTTCCTTCTAAGATTTCAGTAATAAAAATTATATTAATATACATTTTTGGTGACCTGGCGGTCTAGGGGTAAGATGTCAGACTTCTATACTGGCGGCCGGGGTTCAATCCTCGGTCCCGGCAAAGATTTATCTGATTGCCAAACCCTTCCTTCACCTCTGACAAGACATCTTGTGAATGTGAGGAATGCCAGGTCTCCACCGTGGTTCGGATTCCACGTTAAACTGTAGGTCCTTCATTTCATCTCACAATCACCCTACCATTACACATTAGCGTAAGTGCGTATAACCCGAACGGGTAGTAAGACGCGGTGCTAATAATAATAATAATAATATACATTTTGGCCATTTTAGACCTTCCTCTCTTCCTCCCTCTAACAATAATAAAAAACATACATTACATAAATTGCTGGTAACGATACTTATAAATTAATGTTGTGAAATAATTTACAATAAACATTTTTGTACATTAAATCTAAATATATTGTATTAAACTGATCTATTTTTTAATTTACTCGCGATTCACACTCCTCCGTTCTTTCCTCTCTCTCTCTCTCTGTGTTACATAAGCATTGTTCAGACCTCCCCTCACCACAGAGGTTTTATGTAATACATTATCATGGAATAAACTTTCTGAACAATGATTCCCATGAGCTTTTTTATACTTATTGTTGTGTTCAGATGAACTTGAATCCCAAACGGCTGGTAGCATTTCTCTTACTAACAAACATTTCCACAGCTAAGCTCTCAAAGGATTGTTGGGATGATATTCTATAGTGACTAATAAATAAAACTGTAATTGTTAGCCTAGAACAACGTGTGGTTTTGTTTTGTAAGAGTCGCGCGTATTTCTGCCACTCGTGGAAACACGACCATTAAATTTAATGTGTCTACACTGGCAGCACTGCCTACAGCCGCGCACGAACGCTCGTCCTCGCGGCTAGCCGCGGAATTTCCTATCAACGCTGTCAGTGTAGACAGTAGCCCTATGACTTCTTTGGTACTGACTGAAAGCTGACGGCTTTGAAAAGTTACCAGACCAAATTATGTATCCCTACACCGAACCAAATGATCTGCAAAAACATGTGTTTAGCAGCTGTCACTTCTGACAGTCAAAATTTAGGTATAAACCTGTTTTTGTGCATTAAATTAAATGGTGTTTCCACGAGCGGCAGAAATACGCGCGACTCTTACAAAACAGAACCACACGTTGTTCTAGGCTAACAATTACAGTTTTATTTATTAGTCACTATAGAATATCATCCCAACAATCCTTTGAGAGCTTAGCTGTGGAAATGTTTGTTAGTAAGAGAAATGCTACCAGCCGTTTGGGATTCAAGTTCATCTGAACACAACAATAAGTATAAAAAAGCTCATGGGAATCATTGTGCAGAAAGTTTATTCCATGATAATGTATTACATAAAACCTCTGGGGTGAGGGGAGGTCTGAACAATGCTTATGTAACACACACAGAGAGAGAGAGAGAGAGAGAGGGGAAAGAACGGAGGAGTGTGAATCGCGAGTAAATTAAAAATTATATTCTAATGTTATACATTTTTCAATTTTACCAGTTTAATACAATTAATTTACAAGTTTCGTTAATAATAACTACCAGCAATTTACATCATGCATACAAAATCATCTTTATTCCTATTAGAGGGAGAGGGATAAGGGGGGTCAAAAATGGCCAAAAATGTGATTTTATTATTGAAATCTTAAAAAGAAACATGGATTTAATATCGGCAGGGCGACAGCAGCGCTGCTTAATAGGCTCTTATACATGCTTAGTAGCAAACTGTTTTCTGGCTATAATATAAATGAGATTCTTTGTACGACTATATTTAGTTTGTTTTTAACAACTTTAGATAGGTTAAAAAGAGTTATTCGGCGTCGCGTCTTACTAAACCTCCAGGTCTGTCTGCATTTAATTTGGCTATTCGGAAGGAGGTAATATATATAAATGCACACGCATTTACGTGGAGGGAGCATGATAACTTCTCTCAGTACAGCCGATCGGGAGTCGAGCCCCAGACCTTCCCATCATCTGAAAACCAGACTAGAGTATCTTGATGCATACTCCGTGTTCCCGTTATTTGCGGTTAGAGATAAGTTTGGTAGCGAATTGTAGCACGTTCTATATTAACTTTTCTGTACTAAAAATGTGAGATATATACCGCACACAAAGGGATGACATTTTAAATATGTGATTAGAGTTTTTTAATTCATTTAAAACTAGGCAGGAAGAAATAAAATAAATACATTTTTATGTGTGTTCGAAGCAAATAAAAGTGTTGCCTGGGGTAACCATGCAATTAATTGTGTGGTTACCCCGGGCGATGCTGGGTACTTAAAAAAAATCTCGTCGTCGAAATTGATAACATTTTACTGTATAAATAGTTATATTTCTTATTATCTAGATGTAAAGTGATAGTTGCAGATCGCGAGATTTTACTTACATCTAACTTTTCATTGACAGCCAGCCTTAAGAACTGGGTTAACGATTTGTTCCACAGTCCGCCATATTATTGCATCGTGTAATCTGCGTGTACATTCGCCAATACTGTATTATTTTCATTGCTGCAAACTATTCGCTTGCGAAGCATACCTTGATGAAGTGTCGACTCGGCAATGTTGCGCCATATAGCCTTTCGTAACCACTTCACATTGGTGCATGCATACAATTTAAAGTGGATTAAAAACTTCGTGTCTTTAGAAAGTTTAATTTTCCTATTCCTACTTTTTTTTTTTTTTAAATTGTGTTTAAAAGTTGCATATCTTCTTCTTATCCTCCTGAAAATTGAAAGATTAATCACATCTCTCCCTCAAACCTTGCTTAATGGGTTTCTTCGTTTCTTTTTGCCCTTCGAAGTTCCTTCGGGATTCCCCCTTCGCTCCCCTTTCCCTTTTGGTTCTCTAGTTTCTGGCAACCGTGCAAAATGTCAGTCGAGGTACCGGGCCAAACTTTTAAGGCTTGTTAAGCTATTGAACAGGGGTGACCAATTTGGTTCCATATTGTCACCTGGTATGCGTCATACTAATAGTTTGTTTTTTGTATGCGTTTTTTTTAGCATTTGTCAAAATTGTTACTCCCTACTTTCCCATTATCAGATCAAGATCGGTTGATCGTACAACTTTTTTTTATAATGATGTTTGTTCGGGTTATCCGAAATTTACTCTTAGGGGTCTGATAGAATGAATACATTTTAAGGAAATACTAGCATTCGCGTGTAGCTGATGAAACACTGTTAAAGTGATATTCTCAGTTCATGTGATGAGAATCGAATCCCGCCTTAGTAGGTTAGTAGTTCATACACTATTGCAACCCACCTTATTGTTAGCGGCCACCAAATAAAGTCTGATTTTTCTTTGATGTATTTTCCTAAATGGTTTTCCACTCTCCCTCCACGCAAATGCGGGTTCACTTCCTCTAATTCAACCTTCCCAATTCCTAATCCATTAAGAGTAATTAGTACTTAAAGCGTATAACCCGAACGGGTAGTAAGACGCGGTGCTAAATAAATAATTATTTGATGTACAATTTAGCTTGGCTCAACTTGATTAAAAAAAGCCTTTAAAATACTAAAATTTAGATATTTTTAGTGCATACTTTTTTTTTTTAAGCATTCATTACGTTAAACACGTGTGTGGATAATGTAAATAGTTTTTTTTATTCAAATTGTGTTTCTCATTGGAATGGTTCTCACCCCTGCCTCTGTTTTTTTCCCTCTCGTTTAATTTTTGGGGTCATCGTCTGTCCGAAGGTTATATCCCCCATTTCCCGATGTGTAGACATGTAAATGTTGAGGACGGCTTGTGGTGGTATTTATTCTCTGGTTATTTATTTTAGCGGGTCTCTTTGTTTCTGAAACCGACCTACACAGCTACTGTGCGCTTTGGTCGACGCCCGTCCGCACAACTTGCGTGGCCATGTTTGGACGAGTTATTGATCTCCTTCCAGAGGTCCTGCCTTCGAGCCTCACCGGCAGTGGCAGGGAAGCTCTTTACTCTGCATCCACGATTGGTGTACCTTACTGTTCAGCTGTGATGCAAATTCCATACATGTCTTCTTATGAAGTGAACCGGAATGTCAAGTTTCTGCTTGTGCGCGGGGGTTGATACTTTAGTTCCCATATTATTATATCACTGTTTTCACCCCCCCCCCCTTCCTTTGCCCATTCCTTGCAACCCTACTCACGGTTCTCACACATAGGAAAATGTATTATAAGAAAAGATACAATTTTATTGAGAACGTAATTAGTCATTTCCACATAAATTATAAACATTCAGTTGCTTTTTAATCCGTAGGGCATTACTGACCGGGAGGGGCATGGATTCAGTTCACTCGCCGTGTATGTAGACTATTCGCCGCCCTGGTGTCAGAGCGTCGACCAGGGTACACACATGAAGGTCGTCTACACGTCGTACCCGCAATGAGACCTACCTTAAGCTTAATTTATCAACCCCGGTGACCGCTGGGAAAGTTACGTTTAAGATTAAAAAAAATACCCAAGGTATCAGCCGGGAATCGAACCCGGTACTCTTAGGTTCGTAGTCAGGTGCACTTACTACTACACCACGAGGCCGGATAGCATCTAGTTAAAACGTTAGATGCGGACAACGTTTAATCCAATTCTCACAAAAACAAAGTTTAGTGAATTTATGTGGTTTTTTAAAGCCACCTCTAACCACCCATCAATGGAAACATTTTCATTTTCAATACTCGTAGTGGCCGCTGTTTCCACTCTAACTTTAGACGAACTTGGCTCTGAAACTGTGCTCTTTTTTTAATTTGCAGTGAATAAAATGTAAATGAGATGAAAATAATTAGAATCGAATGGAAAGCAAAGGAGGGTGAGGTCGCGTACAAAGTAATTTTTAAATTTTACTAGTTTTTCCATCATAATTAATTACACAATGCCATGGAGTTTTTGGATCAAAGTTTTGAAATGAGTTCTCACCTCCCGCCAAATACACCTCTCACTCACACGTCATGACGTTTGTGTAATGGACCCGGCCGGTAACTCCTGTTAAACTTGTTTTTTGCGTATTCATGCGGGCAATCACGAGGCCCCCTCATTATTTTTTATAGCCTACAGACTGATATTTCACGACTTTTTTTTAATCTAACAAAGACAGTCTTACGTAGAAAAGTTAAATAACAAATATTTCAAAGCAAGATTCTCGCTATGATATCCTTTATATTTTTCTTTAATGTTTCCAACTTGATTTTAGCGCCGCGTCTTACTACTCGTTCGGGTTATGCGCCTATGTACTAATTACGCTGTTGGTTAAGGATGTGGAGGGTTGATATTAAAGGAAGTGTACCCGCATTTGCGTGGAGAGAATGAGGGAAATGATTTAGAGAAAATTATACCCGACACTGATCGAACCACGATCTCCTCGTTATCGGTAGTGACGCCTTAGACCATGCGACCACCGAAGCTGGTTTTTCCCACTATTGAACGAAATGAATGCATTCATACACGTCCCATGTTTAAAAGTTTAAACCTCAGTTTAACTTATCTTGATGACGTTAACACCATCCAGGAACATTAGCAAATGACCCACCTTGGTGGCGCTAGTTTCGTGTTGAGCTAGACTGCAGATGATTGGGAGATGGAGAGGTTCGAATCTCGCTCGGCTGAAGTGAGGGTGGTTTTCCACTCTCCATTCACGCAAATGCGGGTTCACTTCCTCTTTATTCGACCTTCCTAATTCCTAGCCCATTAGCGTAATTAAGCATATAACCCGAACGGCTAGTAAGACGTGGTGCTAAGTATTATTATTATTAACAAATTAATTGCTATAACAGCGATGTCAGTTCTTCTGACACTCAGCGCCTGAAAGTGTTATTAGCGTTGGGACTCTCCGGGCTTTCGAGTCAGAATGACAAGCCTTCGACTCCTTCACAAATGGCTAAAGTATACTATTAATAATAACAAATTTAGATGACCTGGCGGTCTAGGGGTAAGATGTCAAACTTATGTGCTAAAGGTCCGGGGTTCGATCCTCGGTCCCGGCACAGATTTATCTGATTACCAAACCCTTCCTTCCCCTCTGACAAGACGTGTATTAATCACAACTTGTGAATGTGTGGAATACCAGGCCTCCACCGTGGTTCGGATCCCACGCTAAACTGTAGGTCCTCCATTTCATCTCACAATCACCCTACCATTACACATTAGCGTAAGTGAGTATAACCCGAACGGGTAGTAAGACGCGGTGCTAATAATAATAATAATAATAAATTTACTGCAGTAAAATGCTTCAATACAGATTACGTCATGGGAAGCTTCTTTGACATTGTGAATTTATATTTAAATACACCTTCCAATCATAATTACAAATTTTGGTCCTAAATAATAAAAAAAGGTACAAACTATTGTTATAATATTATAAGTTTTTATTTTGAAGCCGTAGTCGGAGTCGGTACATTACTGCCGCAACGTCGGGGGGACTGCCAGTGTTATATAATCACTTCTAGAGGAGAGAAAATAAAATGACGCTTGCAGATAATTTATTATGAAATAAAAAATATATATGTTTTATATACCCGATATGATATATTTGTGTACCCAAGGTTGGATTCCAGTGTTCTAAATGCTACTTATATCTTACTATAGGCTTAATGTATTTCAAGGTCCACCGACATTTTTAGACAGAGGAGACCTTGCACCAAAAAAACAAACATACTGGAGCCCTTAAAAATTGTTTACACTAATATGATACACATTTAAAAACGATAGTTAAATTTTACAAGCACGAAACAAACTGTAAACACGACATGTTCTGGTTGTGCCTTGGACAAATGTCCTTTGTTAAGATTTGAAAGAAATTTACAATCCTAATTACTGATGATATTTTAGATTGTGAAAAACAAATGAATACTATAAATTTTCTTCGCGGAGCCTGAGATGACTATGGCGCAACCCAAGGGCTCCGTGGAGCACGGTTTAAGAAAAAATGCTGGTCTGTTTGACACACCGTGAAATACTTGTGTCCGACATATTTGCACCTATTTGTGTATTTCTGTCGACGGCTTTCTACGTTAATAACCGGTTACACAACTCATTTCCGAGCCTTGGAAACCGTTGTGCGTTGAAAGATCGGCAGGGGAGGGAAGCGCTGCGGTGGCCAACTTGCGCAACGCCTGTGACAATGTCGCCGTGAGTTAGTGCAAGCGGGGCCCTTGTTGGCTAAGTGGTTTTTGCCTTCTGTTTTTTGTTTCCGTGGCCTTGTGTAGCTTGCTCGGTATGACAAGGGAAGACACTATACTGATTACGTGGGGACTTACTAGACGTTCCGTAAACATTGTTTCTCTGTCCACAGAGATAAAAGTGGAGTTCTGGTAGAAAAAACTTATTATTAGCCCCTATTCTCACTACCCGTTCGTGTTATACGCTCTTACGCTAATGTGTAATGATAGGGGGATGGTGAGATGAAATGGAGGACCTACAGTTTAACGTGGCATCCGAACCACGGTGGGGGCCTGGCATTCCACAAATTCCAAAGCTGTGATTAATACACGTTTTGTCAGAGGTGAAGGAAGGGTTTGGCAATCAGATACATCTGTGCCGGGACCGAGGATTGAACCCCGGACCGCCAGCACAGAAGTCCGACACCTTACCCCTAGAACACCAGGTCACCTAAAAGTTATTAAGTTATTAAAACTACTTTCATTTATTCATACGACAAGTCATGTGACCAGCAGCTTTCACTTTTGACAGATTGATAACGCTGTTGTAACATTGACCGCAAAAATATATATTTTTATTTTCAAATTTAGTCTCCCATCCAGGAGTCTAACATATTTTCGACTCGTCAATTGTTAACTATTTAATCAAACGGACTAGGGGTGACTTAAGCTACTGATAAGAAATGCATCGGTCCAGTATCAACTTGGAAAAATAATACGTATGATGTTGGTAAAACTACTCACTTGAGAGTTTAGAGTCCTGACTTTACTGGATAGTCAGTTTGACGTATCGCCTCTAAATAATAAAACCACAAACTTGTGTTTCTATTTTTAAATAAATAGAGGTCATCTCCCCGAGGAGATTATTAGGGGGACAAATGTACCGTGGCCTGAGCTGTAGAGGATAGTAGGGGGACGACTGTACCTGGGCCTGAGCTGAAGAGGAGAGCAATAGGGGGACAACTGTACCGCGGCCTGAGCTGTAGAGGGTAGTAGGGGGACAACTGTACCGAGCCCTGAGCTGTAGAGGAGGGTAGTAGGGGGACAACTGTACCGAGCCCTGAGCTGTAG